>AP027107.1:57580722-57751213 GCA_028142955.1 Pinctada fucata
GAACGAATCTAGCTACCGTCGTCGGTTTCGGAGATTGACCTCCGTATCCAATCAGAATAAATAGGGCGTGTTAAGAAATAGTACCCGTGAGGGAAGATCAAGCAGAACCTATCTCATAAAAATAGCAAGTAAAGACTCTAAAAATTGACAGAAGTCTGAAACTTCTTGAAAGCACTCAAAACCCGACATCATAAAGTTCAACGGCGACCCGAATTTTCATATATTTAACGTAATTAATACATAGCTATAAAACATGGAAAGAGCTGTCTCAGAGGACCGGTGCGACAAGTTTGAGTTCATGATACAATTTAACTGACAATACATACTCACAGTAGCATACACCATATTCACAAGAATAGGAACGGATCCCAAAAAAAGGAATGCAATGTTGTTTTCTAGAAAAAAATAATATAGATAGCACAAAAGAGGTGAAAACAACCACGTTCACTATTCATACAATGTCGGATCAGCCCAACAAAGGGCGAATGCACGTCGCTTGGAAAAAAAAGATATAAAAGCACAAAAAAAGGTACAAGCGACCACGACACTAAACGTGTTTAAACCCAGCGGAAGGGACAGTACATCCCTTGAGCCCTCTGGATACACGAATATGTACTTGTATCCAGACGGAACAAGGGACAGTACGTCCCTCATTCCGTTCGGACACAAGTACATAAAAAAAAAACATACACACACTCTCATGCTAGTCAGAACCTGTACTATACTGAAGCTCGAAAGGCTATAACTAGTAGCCAGGTAGGTAATATTCTCAATTCATGAACCAAAGCAGACCCCGCGAGGGGTGAGACCAGGTGCCTAGGTAGAGTCAGCGTCTCCTGTTTGCATGCAACACCCGCTGCCAAAAAGTCTGGACGGCCTGATCGATAGAAACACGTCCAAGACTTCTATAGGTTCATAATAAAAAAAAAAAAAAAAAGCTGAAAAGATGCTCCCTGATTGATTAAGTAACATATTATCAAGTGAGTAAAATCAAACAAAAAACCGCCTCCCCCACTCTATATAAACGTAAGGGACTCGATTGACTAAGTAAAATGATACGAAAAATCCCCCAATTAAAAACACGTCCGTCCTGAAGAGAGATACTCACTAAACTGACAACGAGCGGGTCAGTGTGAATAGAAAGTCATATCACGAGAGGCCCACATAAAGGAGTTTAAAAATACAAACTGTAAAAATGAAAAATTATAAGGTGTAAAGAACGAATCTAGCTACCGTCGTCGGTTTCGGAGATTGACCTCCGTATCCAATCAGAATAAATAGGGCGTGTTAAGAAATAGTACCCGTGAGGGAAGATCAAGCAGAACCTATCTCATAAAAATAGCAAGTAAAGACTCTAAAAATTGACAGAAGTCTGAAACTTCTTGAAAGCACTCAAAACCCGACATCATAAAGTTCAACGGCGACCCCGAATTTTCATATATTTAACGTAATTAATACATAGCTATAAAACATGGAAAGAGCTGTCTCAGAGGACCGGTGCGACAAGTTTGAGTTCATGATACAATTTAACTGACAATACATACTCACAGTAGCATACACCATATTCACAAGAATAGGAACGGATCCCAAAAAAAAGGAATGCAATGTTGTTTTCTAGAAAAAAATAATATAGATAGCACAAAAGAGGTGAAAACAACCACGTTCACTATTCATACAATGTCGGATCAGCCCAACAAAGGGCGAATGCACGTCGCTTGGAAAAAAAAGATATAAAAGCACAAAAAAAGGTACAAGCGACCACGACACTAAACGTGTTTAAACCCAGCGGAAGGGACAGTACATCCCTTGAGCCCTCTGGATACACGAATATGTACTTGTATCCAGACGGAACAAGGGACAGTACGTCCCTCATTCCGTTCGGACACAAGTACATAAAAAAAAAACATACACACACTCTCATGCTAGTCAGAACCTGTACTATACTGAAGCTCGAAAGGCTATAACTAGTAGCCAGGTAGGTAATATTCTCAATTCATGAACCAAAGCAGACCCCGCGAGGGGTGAGACCAGGTGCCTAGGTAGAGTCAGCGTCTCCTGTTTGCATGCAACACCCGCTGCCAAAAAGTCTGGACGGCCTGATCGATAGAAACACGTCCAAGACTTCTATAGGTTCAAAATAAAAAAAAAAAAAAAAAAAGCTGAAAAGATGCTCCCTGATTGATTAAGTAACATATTATCAAGTGAGTAAAATCAAACCAAAAAACCGCCTCCCCCACTCTATATAAACGTAAGGGACTCGATTGACTAAGTAAAATGATACGAAAAATCCCCCAATAAAAAACACGTCCGTCCTGAAGAGAGATACTCACTAAACTGACAACGAGCGGGTCAGTGTGAATAGAAAGTCATATCACGAGAGGCCCACATAAAGGAGTTTAAAAATACAAACTGTAAAAATGAAAAATTATAAGGTGTAAAGAACGAATCTAGCTACCGTCGTCGGTTTCGGAGATTGACCTCCGTATCCAATCAGAATAAATAGGGCGTGTTAAGAAATAGTACCCGTGAGGGAAGATCAAGCAGAACCTATCTCATAAAAATAGCAAGTAAAGACTCTAAAATATTGACAGAAGTCTGAAACTTCTTGAAAGCACTCAAAACCCGACATCATAAAGTTCAACGGCGACCCGAATTTTCATATATTTAACGTAATTAATACATAGCTATAAAACATGGAAAGAGCTGTCTCAGAGGACCGGTGCGACAAGTTTGAGTTCATGATACAATTTAACTGACAATACATACTCACAGTAGCATACACCATATTCACAAGAATAGGAACGGATCCCAAAAAAAGGAATGCAATGTTGTTTTCTAGAAAAAAATAATATAGATAGCACAAAAGAGGTGAAAACAACCACGTTCACTATTCATACAATGTCGGATCAGCCCAACAAAGGGCGAATGCACGTCGCTTGGAAAAAAAAGATATAAAAGCACAAAAAAAGGTACAAGCGACCACGACACTAAACGTGTTTAAACCCAGCGGAAGGGACAGTACATCCCTTGAGCCCTCTGGATACACGAATATGTACTTGTATCCAGACGGAACAAGGGACAGTACGTCCCTCATTCCGTTCGGACACAAGTACATAAAAAAAAAAACATACACACACTCTCATGCTAGTCAGAACCTGTACTATACTGAAGCTCGAAAGGCTATAACTAGTAGCCAGGTAGGTAATATTCTCAATTCATGAACCAAAGCAGACCCCGCGAGGGGTGAGACCAGGTGCCTAGGTAGAGTCAGCGTCTCCTGTTTGCATGCAACACCCGCTGCCAAAAAGTCTGGACGGCCTGATCGATAGAAACACGTCCAAGACTTCTATAGGTTCAAAATAAAAAAAAAAAAAAAAAAAAGCTGAAAAGATGCTCCCTGATTGATTAAGTAACATATTATCAAGTGAGTAAAATCAAACAAAAAACCGCCTCCCCCACTCTATATAAACGTAAGGGACTCGATTGACTAAGTAAAATGATACGAAAAATCCCCCAATTAAAAACACGTCCGTCCTGAAGAGAGATACTCACTAAACTGACAACGAGCGGGTCAGTGTGAATAGAAAGTCATATCACGAGAGGCCCACATAAAGGAGTTTAAAAATACAAACTGTAAAAATGAAAAATTATAAGGTGTAAAGAACGAATCTAGCTACCGTCGTCGGTTTCGGAGATTGACCTCCGTATCCAATCAGAATAAATAGGGCGTGTTAAGAAATAGTACCCGTGAGGGAAGATCAAGCAGAACCTATCTCATAAAAATAGCAAGTAAAGACTCTAAAAATTGACAGAAGTCTGAAACTTCTTGAAAGCACTCAAAACCCGACATCATAAAGTTCAACGGCGACCCGAATTTTCATATATTTAACGTAATTAATACATAGCTATAAAACATGGAAAGAGCTGTCTCAGAGGACCGGTGCGACAAGTTTGAGTTCATGATACAATTTAACTGACAATACATACTCACAGTAGCATACACCATATTCACAAGAATAGGAACGGATCCCAAAAAAAGGAATGCAATGTTGTTTTCTAGAAAAAAATAATATAGATAGCACAAAAGAGGTGAAAACAACCACGTTCACTATTCATACAATGTCGGATCAGCCCAACAAAGGGCGAATGCACGTCGCTTGGAAAAAAAAGATATAAAAGCACAAAAAAAGGTACAAGCGACCACGACACTAAACGTGTTTAAACCCAGCGGAAGGGACAGTACATCCCTTGAGCCCTCTGGATACACGAATATGTACTTGTATCCAGACGGAACAAGGGACAGTACGTCCCTCATTCCGTTCGGACACAAGTACATAAAAAAAAAACATACACACACTCTCATGCTAGTCAGAACCTGTACTATACTGAAGCTCGAAAGGCTATAACTAGTAGCCAGGTAGGTAATATTCTCAATTCATGAACCAAAGCAGACCCCGCGAGGGGTGAGACCAGGTGCCTAGGTAGAGTCAGCGTCTCCTGTTTGCATGCAACACCCGCTGCCAAAAAGTCTGGACGGCCTGATCGATAGAAACACGTCCAAGACTTCTATAGGTTCAAAATAAAAAAAAAAAAAAAAAAGCTGAAAAGATGCTCCCTGATTGATTAAGTAACATATTATCAAGTGAGTAAAATCAAACAAAAAACCGCCTCCCCCACTCTATATAAACGTAAGGGACTCGATTGACTAAGTAAAATGATACGAAAAATCCCCCAATTAAAAACACGTCCGTCCTGAAGAGAGATACTCACTAAACTGACAACGAGCGGGTCAGTGTGAATAGAAAGTCATATCACGAGAGGCCCACATAAAGGAGTTTAAAAATACAAACTGTAAAAATGAAAAATTATAAGGTGTAAAGAACGAATCTAGCTACCGTCGTCGGTTTCGGAGATTGACCTCCGTATCCAATCAGAATAAATAGGGCGTGTTAAGAAATAGTACCCGTGAGGGAAGATCAAGCAGAACCTATCTCATAAAAATAGCAAGTAAAGACTCTAAAAATTGACAGAAGTCTGAAACTTCTTGAAAGCACTCAAAACCCGACATCATAAAGTTCAACGGCGACCCGAATTTTCATATATTTAACGTAATTAATACATAGCTATAAAACATGGAAAGAGCTGTCTCAGAGGACCGGTGCGACAAGTTTGAGTTCATGATACAATTTAACTGACAATACATACTCACAGTAGCATACACCATATTCACAAGAATAGGAACGGATCCCAAAAAAAGGAATGCAATGTTGTTTTCTAGAAAAAAATAATATAGATAGCACAAAAGAGGTGAAAACAACCACGTTCACTATTCATACAATGTCGGATCAGCCCAACAAAGGGCGAATGCACGTCGCTTGGAAAAAAAAGATATAAAAGCACAAAAAAAGGTACAAGCGACCACGACACTAAACGTGTTTAAACCCAGCGGAAGGGACAGTACATCCCTTGAGCCCTCTGGATACACGAATATGTACTTGTATCCAGACGGAACAAGGGACAGTACGTCCCTCATTCCGTTCGGACACAAGTACATAAAAAAAAAACATACACACACTCTCATGCTAGTCAGAACCTGTACTATACTGAAGCTCGAAAGGCTATAACTAGTAGCCAGGTAGGTAATATTCTCAATTCATGAACCAAAGCAGACCCCGCGAGGGGTGAGACCAGGTGCCTAGGTAGAGTCAGCGTCTCCTGTTTGCATGCAACACCCGCTGCCAAAAAGTCTGGACGGCCTGATCGATAGAAACACGTCCAAGACTTCTATAGGTTCAAAATAAAAAAAAAAAAAAAAAAGCTGAAAAGATGCTCCCTGATTGATTAAGTAACATATTATCAAGTGAGTAAAATCAAACAAAAAACCGCCTCCCCCACTCTATATAAACGTAAGGGACTCGATTGACTAAGTAAAATGATACGAAAAATCCCCCAATTAAAAACACGTCCGTCCTGAAGAGAGATACTCACTAAACTGACAACGAGCGGGTCAGTGTGAATAGAAAGTCATATCACGAGAGGCCCACATAAAGGAGTTTAAAAATACAAACTGTAAAAATGAAAAATTATAAGGTGTAAAGAACGAATCTAGCTACCGTCGTCGGTTTCGGAGATTGACCTCCGTATCCAATCAGAATAAATAGGGCGTGTTAAGAAATAGTACCCGTGAGGGAAGATCAAGCAGAACCTATCTCATAAAAATAGCAAGTAAAGACTCTAAAAATTGACAGAAGTCTGAAACTTCTTGAAAGCACTCAAAACCCGACATCATAAAGTTCAACGGCGACCCGAATTTTCATATATTTAACGTAATTAATACATAGCTATAAAACATGGAAAGAGCTGTCTCAGAGGACCGGTGCGACAAGTTTGAGTTCATGATACAATTTAACTGACAATACATACTCACAGTAGCATACACCATATTCACAAGAATAGGAACGGATCCCAAAAAAAGGAATGCAATGTTGTTTTCTAGAAAAAAATAATATAGATAGCACAAAAGAGGTGAAAACAACCACGTTCACTATTCATACAATGTCGGATCAGCCCAACAAAGGGCGAATGCACGTCGCTTGGAAAAAAAAGATATAAAAGCACAAAAAAAGGTACAAGCGACCACGACACTAAACGTGTTTAAACCCAGCGGAAGGGACAGTACATCCCTTGAGCCCTCTGGATACACGAATATGTACTTGTATCCAGACGGAACAAGGGACAGTACGTCCCTCATTCCGTTCGGACACAAGTACATAAAAAAAAAACATACACACACTCTCATGCTAGTCAGAACCTGTACTATACTGAAGCTCGAAAGGCTATAACTAGTAGCCAGGTAGGTAATATTCTCAATTCATGAACCAAAGCAGACCCCGCGAGGGGTGAGACCAGGTGCCTAGGTAGAGTCAGCGTCTCCTGTTTGCATGCAACACCCGCTGCCAAAAAGTCTGGACGGCCTGATCGATAGAAACACGTCCAAGACTTCTATAGGTTCAAAATAAAAAAAAAAAAAAAAAAAGCTGAAAAGATGCTCCCTGATTGATTAAGTAACATATTATCAAGTGAGTAAAATCAAACAAAAAACCGCCTCCCCCACTCTATATAAACGTAAGGGACTCGATTGACTAAGTAAAATGATACGAAAAATCCCCCAATTAAAAACACGTCCGTCCTGAAGAGAGATACTCACTAAACTGACAACGAGCGGGTCAGTGTGAATAGAAAGTCATATCACGAGAGGCCCACATAAAGGAGTTTAAAAATACAAACTGTAAAAATGAAAAATTATAAGGTGTAAAGAACGAATCTAGCTACCGTCGTCGGTTTCGGAGATTGACCTCCGTATCCAATCAGAATAAATAGGGCGTGTTAAGAAATAGTACCCGTGAGGGAAGATCAAGCAGAACCTATCTCATAAAAATAGCAAGTAAAGACTCTAAAAATTGACAGAAGTCTGAAACTTCTTGAAAGCACTCAAAACCCGACATCATAAAGTTCAACGGCGACCCGAATTTTCATATATTTAACGTAATTAATACATAGCTATAAAACATGGAAAGAGCTGTCTCAGAGGACCGGTGCGACAAGTTTGAGTTCATGATACAATTTAACTGACAATACATACTCACAGTAGCATACACCATATTCACAAGAATAGGAACGGATCCCAAAAAAAGGAATGCAATGTTGTTTTCTAGAAAAAAATAATATAGATAGCACAAAAGAGGTGAAAACAACCACGTTCACTATTCATACAATGTCGGATCAGCCCAACAAAGGGCGAATGCACGTCGCTTGGAAAAAAAAGATATAAAAGCACAAAAAAAGGTACAAGCGACCACGACACTAAACGTGTTTAAACCCAGCGGAAGGGACAGTACATCCCTTGAGCCCTCTGGATACACGAATATGTACTTGTATCCAGACGGAACAAGGGACAGTACGTCCCTCATTCCGTTCGGACACAAGTACATAAAAAAAAAACATACACACACTCTCATGCTAGTCAGAACCTGTACTATACTGAAGCTCGAAAGGCTATAACTAGTAGCCAGGTAGGTAATATTCTCAATTCATGAACCAAAGCAGACCCCGCGAGGGGTGAGACCAGGTGCCTAGGTAGAGTCAGCGTCTCCTGTTTGCATGCAACACCCGCTGCCAAAAAGTCTGGACGGCCTGATCGATAGAAACACGTCCAAGACTTCTATAGGTTCAAAATAAAAAAAAAAAAAAAAAAAGCTGAAAAGATGCTCCCTGATTGATTAAGTAACATATTATCAAGTGAGTAAAATCAAACAAAAAACCGCCTCCCCCACTCTATATAAACGTAAGGGACTCGATTGACTAAGTAAAATGATACGAAAAATCCCCCAATTAAAAACACGTCCGTCCTGAAGAGAGATACTCACTAAACTGACAACGAGCGGGTCAGTGTGAATAGAAAGTCATATCACGAGAGGCCCACATAAAGGAGTTTAAAAATACAAACTGTAAAAATGAAAAATTATAAGGTGTAAAGAACGAATCTAGCTACCGTCGTCGGTTTCGGAGATTGACCTCCGTATCCAATCAGAATAAATAGGGCGTGTTAAGAAATAGTACCCGTGAGGGAAGATCAAGCAGAACCTATCTCATAAAAATAGCAAGTAAAGACTCTAAAAATTGACAGAAGTCTGAAACTTCTTGAAAGCACTCAAAACCCGACATCATAAAGTTCAACGGCGACCCGAATTTTCATATATTTAACGTAATTAATACATAGCTATAAAACATGGAAAGAGCTGTCTCAGAGGACCGGTGCGACAAGTTTGAGTTCATGATACAATTTAACTGACAATACATACTCACAGTAGCATACACCATATTCACAAGAATAGGAACGGATCCCAAAAAAAGGAATGCAATGTTGTTTTCTAGAAAAAAATAATATAGATAGCACAAAAGAGGTGAAAACAACCACGTTCACTATTCATACAATGTCGGATCAGCCCAACAAAGGGCGAATGCACGTCGCTTGGAAAAAAAAGATATAAAAGCACAAAAAAAGGTACAAGCGACCACGACACTAAACGTGTTTAAACCCAGCGGAAGGGACAGTACATCCCTTGAGCCCTCTGGATACACGAATATGTACTTGTATCCAGACGGAACAAGGGACAGTACGTCCCTCATTCCGTTCGGACACAAGTACATAAAAAAAAAACATACACACACTCTCATGCTAGTCAGAACCTGTACTATACTGAAGCTCGAAAGGCTATAACTAGTAGCCAGGTAGGTAATATTCTCAATTCATGAACCAAAGCAGACCCCGCGAGGGGTGAGACCAGGTGCCTAGGTAGAGTCAGCGTCTCCTGTTTGCATGCAACACCCGCTGCCAAAAAGTCTGGACGGCCTGATCGATAGAAACACGTCCAAGACTTCTATAGGTTCAAAATAAAAAAAAAAAAAAAAAAGCTGAAAAGATGCTCCCTGATTGATTAAGTAACATATTATCAAGTGAGTAAAATCAAACAAAAAACCGCCTCCCCCACTCTATATAAACGTAAGGGACTCGATTGACTAAGTAAAATGATACGAAAAATCCCCCAATTAAAAAACACGTCCGTCCTGAAGAGAGATACTCACTAAACTGACAACGAGCGGGTCAGTGTGAATAGAAAGTCATATCACGAGAGGCCCACATAAAGGAGTTTAAAAATACAAACTGTAAAAATGAAAAATTATAAGGTGTAAAGAACGAATCTAGCTACCGTCGTCGGTTTCGGAGATTGACCTCCGTATCCAATCAGAATAAATAGGGCGTGTTAAGAAATAGTACCCGTGAGGGAAGATCAAGCAGAACCTATCTCATAAAAATAGCAAGTAAAGACTCTAAAAATTGACAGAAGTCTGAAACTTCTTGAAAGCACTCAAAACCCGACATCATAAAGTTCAACGGCGACCCGAATTTTCATATATTTAACGTAATTAATACATAGCTATAAAACATGGAAAGAGCTGTCTCAGAGGACCGGTGCGACAAGTTTGAGTTCATGATACAATTTAACTGACAATACATACTCACAGTAGCATACACCATATTCACAAGAATAGGAACGGATCCCAAAAAAAGGAATGCAATGTTGTTTTCTAGAAAAAAATAATATAGATAGCACAAAAGAGGTGAAAACAACCACGTTCACTATTCATACAATGTCGGATCAGCCCAACAAAGGGCGAATGCACGTCGCTTGGAAAAAAAAGATATAAAAGCACAAAAAAAGGTACAAGCGACCACGACACTAAACGTGTTTAAACCCAGCGGAAGGGACAGTACATCCCTTGAGCCCTCTGGATACACGAATATGTACTTGTATCCAGACGGAACAAGGGACAGTACGTCCCTCATTCCGTTCGGACACAAGTACATAAAAAAAAAACATACACACACTCTCATGCTAGTCAGAACCTGTACTATACTGAAGCTCGAAAGGCTATAACTAGTAGCCAGGTAGGTAATATTCTCAATTCATGAACCAAAGCAGACCCCGCGAGGGGTGAGACCAGGTGCCTAGGTAGAGTCAGCGTCTCCTGTTTGCATGCAACACCCGCTGCCAAAAAGTCTGGACGGCCTGATCGATAGAAACACGTCCAAGACTTCTATAGGTTCAAAATAAAAAAAAAAAAAAAAAGCTGAAAAGATGCTCCCTGATTGATTAAGTAACATATTATCAAGTGAGTAAAATCAAACAAAAAACCGCCTCCCCCACTCTATATAAACGTAAGGGACTCGATTGACTAAGTAAAATGATACGAAAAATCCCCCAATTAAAAACACGTCCGTCCTGAAGAGAGATACTCACTAAACTGACAACGAGCGGGTCAGTGTGAATAGAAAGTCATATCACGAGAGGCCCACATAAAGGAGTTTAAAAATACAAACTGTAAAAATGAAAAATTATAAGGTGTAAAGAACGAATCTAGCTACCGTCGTCGGTTTCGGAGATTGACCTCCGTATCCAATCAGAATAAATAGGGGCGTGTTAAGAAATAGTACCCGTGAGGGAAGATCAAGCAGAACCTATCTCATAAAAATAGCAAGTAAAGACTCTAAAAATTGACAGAAGTCTGAAACTTCTTGAAAGCACTCAAAACCCGACATCATAAAGTTCAACGGCGACCCGAATTTTCATATATTTAACGTAATTAATACATAGCTATAAAACATGGAAAGAGCTGTCTCAGAGGACCGGTGCGACAAGTTTGAGTTCATGATACAATTTAACTGACAATACATACTCACAGTAGCATACACCATATTCACAAGAATAGGAACGGATCCCAAAAAAAGGAATGCAATGTTGTTTTCTAGAAAAAAATAATATAGATAGCACAAAAGAGGTGAAAACAACCACGTTCACTATTCATACAATGTCGGATCAGCCCAACAAAGGGCGAATGCACGTCGCTTGGAAAAAAAAGATATAAAAGCACAAAAAAAGGTACAAGCGACCACGACACTAAACGTGTTTAAACCCAGCGGAAGGGACAGTACATCCCTTGAGCCCTCTGGATACACGAATATGTACTTGTATCCAGACGGAACAAGGGACAGTACGTCCCTCATTCCGTTCGGACACAAGTACATAAAAAAAAAACATACACACACTCTCATGCTAGTCAGAACCTGTACTATACTGAAGCTCGAAAGGCTATAACTAGTAGCCAGGTAGGTAATATTCTCAATTCATGAACCAAAGCAGACCCCGCGAGGGGTGAGACCAGGTGCCTAGGTAGAGTCAGCGTCTCCTGTTTGCATGCAACACCCGCTGCCAAAAAGTCTGGACGGCCTGATCGATAGAAACACGTCCAAGACTTCTATAGGTTCAAAATAAAAAAAAAAAAAAAAAAAGCTGAAAAGATGCTCCCTGATTGATTAAGTAACATATTATCAAGTGAGTAAAATCAAACAAAAAACCGCCTCCCCCACTCTATATAAACGTAAGGGACTCGATTGACTAAGTAAAATGATACGAAAAATCCCCCAATTAAAAACACGTCCGTCCTGAAGAGAGATACTCACTAAACTGACAACGAGCGGGTCAGTGTGAATAGAAAGTCATATCACGAGAGGCCCACATAAAGGAGTTTAAAAATACAAACTGTAAAAATGAAAAATTATAAGGTGTAAAGAACGAATCTAGCTACCGTCGTCGGTTTCGGAGATTGACCTCCGTATCCAATCAGAATAAATAGGGCGTGTTAAGAAATAGTACCCGTGAGGGAAGATCAAGCAGAACCTATCTCATAAAAATAGCAAGTAAAGACTCTAAAAATTGACAGAAGTCTGAAACTTCTTGAAAGCACTCAAAACCCGACATCATAAAGTTCAACGGCGACCCGAATTTTCATATATTTAACGTAATTAATACATAGCTATAAAACATGGAAAGAGCTGTCTCAGAGGACCGGTGCGACAAGTTTGAGTTCATGATACAATTTAACTGACAATACATACTCACAGTAGCATACACCATATTCACAAGAATAGGAACGGATCCCAAAAAAAGGAATGCAATGTTGTTTTCTAGAAAAAAATAATATAGATAGCACAAAAGAGGTGAAAACAACCACGTTCACTATTCATACAATGTCGGATCAGCCCAACAAAGGGCGAATGCACGTCGCTTGGAAAAAAAAGATATAAAAGCACAAAAAAAGGTACAAGCGACCACGACACTAAACGTGTTTAAACCCAGCGGAAGGGACAGTACATCCCTTGAGCCCTCTGGATACACGAATATGTACTTGTATCCAGACGGAACAAGGGACAGTACGTCCCTCATTCCGTTCGGACACAAGTACATAAAAAAAAAACATACACACACTCTCATGCTAGTCAGAACCTGTACTATACTGAAGCTCGAAAGGCTATAACTAGTAGCCAGGTAGGTAATATTCTCAATTCATGAACCAAAGCAGACCCCGCGAGGGGTGAGACCAGGTGCCTAGGTAGAGTCAGCGTCTCCTGTTTGCATGCAACACCCGCTGCCAAAAAGTCTGGACGGCCTGATCGATAGAAACACGTCCAAGACTTCTATAGGTTCAAAATAAAAAAAAAAAAAAAAAAAGCTGAAAAGATGCTCCCTGATTGATTAAGTAACATATTATCAAGTGAGTAAAATCAAACAAAAAACCGCCTCCCCCACTCTATATAAACGTAAGGGACTCGATTGACTAAGTAAAATGATACGAAAAATCCCCCAATTAAAAACACGTCCGTCCTGAAGAGAGATACTCACTAAACTGACAACGAGCGGGTCAGTGTGAATAGAAAGTCATATCACGAGAGGCCCACATAAAGGAGTTTAAAAATACAAACTGTAAAAATGAAAAATTATAAGGTGTAAAGAACGAATCTAGCTACCGTCGTCGGTTTCGGAGATTGACCTCCGTATCCAATCAGAATAAATAGGGCGTGTTAAGAAATAGTACCCGTGAGGGAAGATCAAGCAGAACCTATCTCATAAAAATAGCAAGTAAAGACTCTAAAAATTGACAGAAGTCTGAAACTTCTTGAAAGCACTCAAAACCCGACATCATAAAGTTCAACGGCGACCCGAATTTTCATATATTTAACGTAATTAATACATAGCTATAAAACATGGAAAGAGCTGTCTCAGAGGACCGGTGCGACAAGTTTGAGTTCATGATACAATTTAACTGACAATACATACTCACAGTAGCATACACCATATTCACAAGAATAGGAACGGATCCCAAAAAAAGGAATGCAATGTTGTTTTCTAGAAAAAAATAATATAGATAGCACAAAAGAGGTGAAAACAACCACGTTCACTATTCATACAATGTCGGATCAGCCCAACAAAGGGCGAATGCACGTCGCTTGGAAAAAAAAGATATAAAAGCACAAAAAAAGGTACAAGCGACCACGACACTAAACGTGTTTAAACCCAGCGGAAGGGACAGTACATCCCTTGAGCCCTCTGGATACACGAATATGTACTTGTATCCAGACGGAACAAGGGACAGTACGTCCCTCATTCCGTTCGGACACAAGTACATAAAAAAAAAACATACACACACTCTCATGCTAGTCAGAACCTGTACTATACTGAAGCTCGAAAGGCTATAACTAGTAGCCAGGTAGGTAATATTCTCAATTCATGAACCAAAGCAGACCCCGCGAGGGGTGAGACCAGGTGCCTAGGTAGAGTCAGCGTCTCCTGTTTGCATGCAACACCCGCTGCCAAAAAGTCTGGACGGCCTGATCGATAGAAACACGTCCAAGACTTCTATAGGTTCAAAATAAAAAAAAAAAAAAAAAAAGCTGAAAAGATGCTCCCTGATTGATTAAGTAACATATTATCAAGTGAGTAAAATCAAACAAAAAACCGCCTCCCCCACTCTATATAAACGTAAGGGACTCGATTGACTAAGTAAAATGATACGAAAAATCCCCCAATTAAAAACACGTCCGTCCTGAAGAGAGATACTCACTAAACTGACAACGAGCGGGTCAGTGTGAATAGAAAGTCATATCACGAGAGGCCCACATAAAGGAGTTTAAAAATACAAACTGTAAAAATGAAAAATTATAAGGTGTAAAGAACGAATCTAGCTACCGTCGTCGGTTTCGGAGATTGACCTCCGTATCCAATCAGAATAAATAGGGCGTGTTAAGAAATAGTACCCGTGAGGGAAGATCAAGCAGAACCTATCTCATAAAAATAGCAAGTAAAGACTCTAAAAATTGACAGAAGTCTGAAACTTCTTGAAAGCACTCAAAACCCGACATCATAAAGTTCAACGGCGACCCGAATTTTCATATATTTAACGTAATTAATACATAGCTATAAAACATGGAAAGAGCTGTCTCAGAGGACCGGTGCGACAAGTTTGAGTTCATGATACAATTTAACTGACAATACATACTCACAGTAGCATACACCATATTCACAAGAATAGGAACGGATCCCAAAAAAAGGAATGCAATGTTGTTTTCTAGAAAAAAATAATATAGATAGCACAAAAGAGGTGAAAACAACCACGTTCACTATTCATACAATGTCGGATCAGCCCAACAAAGGGCGAATGCACGTCGCTTGGAAAAAAAAGATATAAAAGCACAAAAAAAGGTACAAGCGACCACGACACTAAACGTGTTTAAACCCAGCGGAAGGGACAGTACATCCCTTGAGCCCTCTGGATACACGAATATGTACTTGTATCCAGACGGAACAAGGGACAGTACGTCCCTCATTCCGTTCGGACACAAGTACATAAAAAAAAAACATACACACACTCTCATGCTAGTCAGAACCTGTACTATACTGAAGCTCGAAAGGCTATAACTAGTAGCCAGGTAGGTAATATTCTCAATTCATGAACCAAAGCAGACCCCGCGAGGGGTGAGACCAGGTGCCTAGGTAGAGTCAGCGTCTCCTGTTTGCATGCAACACCCGCTGCCAAAAAGTCTGGACGGCCTGATCGATAGAAACACGTCCAAGACTTCTATAGGTTCAAAATAAAAAAAAAAAAAAAAAAAGCTGAAAAGATGCTCCCTGATTGATTAAGTAACATATTATCAAGTGAGTAAAATCAAACAAAAAACCGCCTCCCCCACTCTATATAAACGTAAGGGACTCGATTGACTAAGTAAAATGATACGAAAAATCCCCCAATTAAAAACACGTCCGTCCTGAAGAGAGATACTCACTAAACTGACAACGAGCGGGTCAGTGTGAATAGAAAGTCATATCACGAGAGGCCCACATAAAGGAGTTTAAAAATACAAACTGTAAAAATGAAAAATTATAAGGTGTAAAGAACGAATCTAGCTACCGTCGTCGGTTTCGGAGATTGACCTCCGTATCCAATCAGAATAAATAGGGCGTGTTAAGAAATAGTACCCGTGAGGGAAGATCAAGCAGAACCTATCTCATAAAAATAGCAAGTAAAGACTCTAAAAATTGACAGAAGTCTGAAACTTCTTGAAAGCACTCAAAACCCGACATCATAAAGTTCAACGGCGACCCGAATTTTCATATATTTAACGTAATTAATACATAGCTATAAAACATGGAAAGAGCTGTCTCAGAGGACCGGTGCGACAAGTTTGAGTTCATGATACAATTTAACTGACAATACATACTCACAGTAGCATACACCATATTCACAAGAATAGGAACGGATCCCAAAAAAAGGAATGCAATGTTGTTTTCTAGAAAAAAATAATATAGATAGCACAAAAGAGGTGAAAACAACCACGTTCACTATTCATACAATGTCGGATCAGCCCAACAAAGGGCGAATGCACGTCGCTTGGAAAAAAAAGATAT
The DNA here is from genome assembly GCA_028142955.1 of Pinctada fucata. Classification (NCBI taxonomy): domain Eukaryota; kingdom Metazoa; phylum Mollusca; class Bivalvia; order Pterioida; family Pteriidae; genus Pinctada; species Pinctada fucata. The sequence goes on from AP027107.1 coordinate 57,597,084, forward strand.
AAAAGCACAAAAAAAGGTACAAGCGACCACGACACTAAACGTGTTTAAACCCAGCGGAAGGGACAGTACATCCCTTGAGCCCTCTGGATACACGAATATGTACTTGTATCCAGACGGAACAAGGGACAGTACGTCCCTCATTCCGTTCGGACACAAGTACATAAAAAAAAAACATACACACACTCTCATGCTAGTCAGAACCTGTACTATACTGAAGCTCGAAAGGCTATAACTAGTAGCCAGGTAGGTAATATTCTCAATTCATGAACCAAAGCAGACCCCGCGAGGGGTGAGACCAGGTGCCTAGGTAGAGTCAGCGTCTCCTGTTTGCATGCAACACCCGCTGCCAAAAAGTCTGGACGGCCTGATCGATAGAAACACGTCCAAGACTTCTATAGGTTCAAAATAAAAAAAAAAAAAAAAAAAGCTGAAAAGATGCTCCCTGATTGATTAAGTAACATATTATCAAGTGAGTAAAATCAAACAAAAAACCGCCTCCCCCACTCTATATAAACGTAAGGGACTCGATTGACTAAGTAAAATGATACGAAAAATCCCCCAATTAAAAACACGTCCGTCCTGAAGAGAGATACTCACTAAACTGACAACGAGCGGGTCAGTGTGAATAGAAAGTCATATCACGAGAGGCCCACATAAAGGAGTTTAAAAATACAAACTGTAAAAATGAAAAATTATAAGGTGTAAAGAACGAATCTAGCTACCGTCGTCGGTTTCGGAGATTGACCTCCGTATCCAATCAGAATAAATAGGGCGTGTTAAGAAATAGTACCCGTGAGGGAAGATCAAGCAGAACCTATCTCATAAAAATAGCAAGTAAAGACTCTAAAAATTGACAGAAGTCTGAAACTTCTTGAAAGCACTCAAAACCCGACATCATAAAGTTCAACGGCGACCCGAATTTTCATATATTTAACGTAATTAATACATAGCTATAAAACATGGAAAGAGCTGTCTCAGAGGACCGGTGCGACAAGTTTGAGTTCATGATACAATTTAACTGACAATACATACTCACAGTAGCATACACCATATTCACAAGAATAGGAACGGATCCCAAAAAAAGGAATGCAATGTTGTTTTCTAGAAAAAAATAATATAGATAGCACAAAAGAGGTGAAAACAACCACGTTCACTATTCATACAATGTCGGATCAGCCCAACAAAGGGCGAATGCACGTCGCTTGGAAAAAAAAGATATAAAAGCACAAAAAAAGGTACAAGCGACCACGACACTAAACGTGTTTAAACCCAGCGGAAGGGACAGTACATCCCTTGAGCCCTCTGGATACACGAATATGTACTTGTATCCAGACGGAACAAGGGACAGTACGTCCCTCATTCCGTTCGGACACAAGTACATAAAAAAAAAACATACACACACTCTCATGCTAGTCAGAACCTGTACTATACTGAAGCTCGAAAGGCTATAACTAGTAGCCAGGTAGGTAATATTCTCAATTCATGAACCAAAGCAGACCCCGCGAGGGGTGAGACCAGGTGCCTAGGTAGAGTCAGCGTCTCCTGTTTGCATGCAACACCCGCTGCCAAAAAGTCTGGACGGCCTGATCGATAGAAACACGTCCAAGACTTCTATAGGTTCAAAATAAAAAAAAAAAAAAAAAAAGCTGAAAAGATGCTCCCTGATTGATTAAGTAACATATTATCAAGTGAGTAAAATCAAACAAAAAACCGCCTCCCCCACTCTATATAAACGTAAGGGACTCGATTGACTAAGTAAAATGATACGAAAAATCCCCCAATTAAAAACACGTCCGTCCTGAAGAGAGATACTCACTAAACTGACAACGAGCGGGTCAGTGTGAATAGAAAGTCATATCACGAGAGGCCCACATAAAGGAGTTTAAAAATACAAACTGTAAAAATGAAAAATTATAAGGTGTAAAGAACGAATCTAGCTACCGTCGTCGGTTTCGGAGATTGACCTCCGTATCCAATCAGAATAAATAGGGCGTGTTAAGAAATAGTACCCGTGAGGGAAGATCAAGCAGAACCTATCTCATAAAAATAGCAAGTAAAGACTCTAAAAATTGACAGAAGTCTGAAACTTCTTGAAAGCACTCAAAACCCGACATCATAAAGTTCAACGGCGACCCGAATTTTCATATATTTAACGTAATTAATACATAGCTATAAAACATGGAAAGAGCTGTCTCAGAGGACCGGTGCGACAAGTTTGAGTTCATGATACAATTTAACTGACAATACATACTCACAGTAGCATACACCATATTCACAAGAATAGGAACGGATCCCAAAAAAAGGAATGCAATGTTGTTTTCTAGAAAAAAATAATATAGATAGCACAAAAGAGGTGAAAACAACCACGTTCACTATTCATACAATGTCGGATCAGCCCAACAAAGGGCGAATGCACGTCGCTTGGAAAAAAAAGATATAAAAGCACAAAAAAAGGTACAAGCGACCACGACACTAAACGTGTTTAAACCCAGCGGAAGGGACAGTACATCCCTTGAGCCCTCTGGATACACGAATATGTACTTGTATCCAGACGGAACAAGGGACAGTACGTCCCTCATTCCGTTCGGACACAAGTACATAAAAAAAAAACATACACACACTCTCATGCTAGTCAGAACCTGTACTATACTGAAGCTCGAAAGGCTATAACTAGTAGCCAGGTAGGTAATATTCTCAATTCATGAACCAAAGCAGACCCCGCGAGGGGTGAGACCAGGTGCCTAGGTAGAGTCAGCGTCTCCTGTTTGCATGCAACACCCGCTGCCAAAAAGTCTGGACGGCCTGATCGATAGAAACACGTCCAAGACTTCTATAGGTTCAAAATAAAAAAAAAAAAAAAAAAAGCTGAAAAGATGCTCCCTGATTGATTAAGTAACATATTATCAAGTGAGTAAAATCAAACAAAAAACCGCCTCCCCCACTCTATATAAACGTAAGGGACTCGATTGACTAAGTAAAATGATACGAAAAATCCCCCAATTAAAAACACGTCCGTCCTGAAGAGAGATACTCACTAAACTGACAACGAGCGGGTCAGTGTGAATAGAAAGTCATATCACGAGAGGCCCACATAAAGGAGTTTAAAAATACAAACTGTAAAAATGAAAAATTATAAGGTGTAAAGAACGAATCTAGCTACCGTCGTCGGTTTCGGAGATTGACCTCCGTATCCAATCAGAATAAATAGGGCGTGTTAAGAAATAGTACCCGTGAGGGAAGATCAAGCAGAACCTATCTCATAAAAATAGCAAGTAAAGACTCTAAAAATTGACAGAAGTCTGAAACTTCTTGAAAGCACTCAAAACCCGACATCATAAAGTTCAACGGCGACCCGAATTTTCATATATTTAACGTAATTAATACATAGCTATAAAACATGGAAAGAGCTGTCTCAGAGGACCGGTGCGACAAGTTTGAGTTCATGATACAATTTAACTGACAATACATACTCACAGTAGCATACACCATATTCACAAGAATAGGAACGGATCCCAAAAAAAGGAATGCAATGTTGTTTTCTAGAAAAAAATAATATAGATAGCACAAAAGAGGTGAAAACAACCACGTTCACTATTCATACAATGTCGGATCAGCCCAACAAAGGGCGAATGCACGTCGCTTGGAAAAAAAAGATATAAAAGCACAAAAAAAGGTACAAGCGACCACGACACTAAACGTGTTTAAACCCAGCGGAAGGGACAGTACATCCCTTGAGCCCTCTGGATACACGAATATGTACTTGTATCCAGACGGAACAAGGGACAGTACGTCCCTCATTCCGTTCGGACACAAGTACATAAAAAAAAAACATACACACACTCTCATGCTAGTCAGAACCTGTACTATACTGAAGCTCGAAAGGCTATAACTAGTAGCCAGGTAGGTAATATTCTCAATTCATGAACCAAAGCAGACCCCGCGAGGGGTGAGACCAGGTGCCTAGGTAGAGTCAGCGTCTCCTGTTTGCATGCAACACCCGCTGCCAAAAAGTCTGGACGGCCTGATCGATAGAAACACGTCCAAGACTTCTATAGGTTCAAAATAAAAAAAAAAAAAAAAAAAGCTGAAAAGATGCTCCCTGATTGATTAAGTAACATATTATCAAGTGAGTAAAATCAAACAAAAAACCGCCTCCCCCACTCTATATAAACGTAAGGGACTCGATTGACTAAGTAAAATGATACGAAAAATCCCCCAATTAAAAACACGTCCGTCCTGAAGAGAGATACTCACTAAACTGACAACGAGCGGGTCAGTGTGAATAGAAAGTCATATCACGAGAGGCCCACATAAAGGAGTTTAAAAATACAAACTGTAAAAATGAAAAATTATAAGGTGTAAAGAACGAATCTAGCTACCGTCGTCGGTTTCGGAGATTGACCTCCGTATCCAATCAGAATAAATAGGGCGTGTTAAGAAATAGTACCCGTGAGGGAAGATCAAGCAGAACCTATCTCATAAAAATAGCAAGTAAAGACTCTAAAAATTGACAGAAGTCTGAAACTTCTTGAAAGCACTCAAAACCCGACATCATAAAGTTCAACGGCGACCCGAATTTTCATATATTTAACGTAATTAATACATAGCTATAAAACATGGAAAGAGCTGTCTCAGAGGACCGGTGCGACAAGTTTGAGTTCATGATACAATTTAACTGACAATACATACTCACAGTAGCATACACCATATTCACAAGAATAGGAACGGATCCCAAAAAAAGGAATGCAATGTTGTTTTCTAGAAAAAAATAATATAGATAGCACAAAAGAGGTGAAAACAACCACGTTCACTATTCATACAATGTCGGATCAGCCCAACAAAGGGCGAATGCACGTCGCTTGGAAAAAAAAGATATAAAAGCACAAAAAAAGGTACAAGCGACCACGACACTAAACGTGTTTAAACCCAGCGGAAGGGACAGTACATCCCTTGAGCCCTCTGGATACACGAATATGTACTTGTATCCAGACGGAACAAGGGACAGTACGTCCCTCATTCCGTTCGGACACAAGTACATAAAAAAAAAACATACACACACTCTCATGCTAGTCAGAACCTGTACTATACTGAAGCTCGAAAGGCTATAACTAGTAGCCAGGTAGGTAATATTCTCAATTCATGAACCAAAGCAGACCCCGCGAGGGGTGAGACCAGGTGCCTAGGTAGAGTCAGCGTCTCCTGTTTGCATGCAACACCCGCTGCCAAAAAGTCTGGACGGCCTGATCGATAGAAACACGTCCAAGACTTCTATAGGTTCAAAATAAAAAAAAAAAAAAAAAAAAGCTGAAAAGATGCTCCCTGATTGATTAAGTAACATATTATCAAGTGAGTAAAATCAAACAAAAAACCGCCTCCCCCACTCTATATAAACGTAAGGGACTCGATTGACTAAGTAAAATGATACGAAAAATCCCCCAATTAAAAACACGTCCGTCCTGAAGAGAGATACTCACTAAACTGACAACGAGCGGGTCAGTGTGAATAGAAAGTCATATCACGAGAGGCCCACATAAAGGAGTTTAAAAATACAAACTGTAAAAATGAAAAATTATAAGGTGTAAAGAACGAATCTAGCTACCGTCGTCGGTTTCGGAGATTGACCTCCGTATCCAATCAGAATAAATAGGGCGTGTTAAGAAATAGTACCCGTGAGGGAAGATCAAGCAGAACCTATCTCATAAAAATAGCAAGTAAAGACTCTAAAAATTGACAGAAGTCTGAAACTTCTTGAAAGCACTCAAAACCCGACATCATAAAGTTCAACGGCGACCCGAATTTTCATATATTTAACGTAATTAATACATAGCTATAAAACATGGAAAGAGCTGTCTCAGAGGACCGGTGCGACAAGTTTGAGTTCATGATACAATTTAACTGACAATACATACTCACAGTAGCATACACCATATTCACAAGAATAGGAACGGATCCCAAAAAAAGGAATGCAATGTTGTTTTCTAGAAAAAAATAATATAGATAGCACAAAAGAGGTGAAAACAACCACGTTCACTATTCATACAATGTCGGATCAGCCCAACAAAGGGCGAATGCACGTCGCTTGGAAAAAAAAGATATAAAAGCACAAAAAAAGGTACAAGCGACCACGACACTAAACGTGTTTAAACCCAGCGGAAGGGACAGTACATCCCTTGAGCCCTCTGGATACACGAATATGTACTTGTATCCAGACGGAACAAGGGACAGTACGTCCCTCATTCCGTTCGGACACAAGTACATAAAAAAAAAACATACACACACTCTCATGCTAGTCAGAACCTGTACTATACTGAAGCTCGAAAGGCTATAACTAGTAGCCAGGTAGGTAATATTCTCAATTCATGAACCAAAGCAGACCCCGCGAGGGGTGAGACCAGGTGCCTAGGTAGAGTCAGCGTCTCCTGTTTGCATGCAACACCCGCTGCCAAAAAGTCTGGACGGCCTGATCGATAGAAACACGTCCAAGACTTCTATAGGTTCAAAATAAAAAAAAAAAAAAAAAGCTGAAAAGATGCTCCCTGATTGATTAAGTAACATATTATCAAGTGAGTAAAATCAAACAAAAAACCGCCTCCCCCACTCTATATAAACGTAAGGGACTCGATTGACTAAGTAAAATGATACGAAAAATCCCCCAATTAAAAACACGTCCGTCCTGAAGAGAGATACTCACTAAACTGACAACGAGCGGGTCAGTGTGAATAGAAAGTCATATCACGAGAGGCCCACATAAAGGAGTTTAAAAATACAAACTGTAAAAATGAAAAATTATAAGGTGTAAAGAACGAATCTAGCTACCGTCGTCGGTTTCGGAGATTGACCTCCGTATCCAATCAGAATAAATAGGGCGTGTTAAGAAATAGTACCCGTGAGGGAAGATCAAGCAGAACCTATCTCATAAAAATAGCAAGTAAAGACTCTAAAAATTGACAGAAGTCTGAAACTTCTTGAAAGCACTCAAAACCCGACATCATAAAGTTCAACGGCGACCCGAATTTTCATATATTTAACGTAATTAATACATAGCTATAAAACATGGAAAGAGCTGTCTCAGAGGACCGGTGCGACAAGTTTGAGTTCATGATACAATTTAACTGACAATACATACTCACAGTAGCATACACCATATTCACAAGAATAGGAACGGATCCCAAAAAAAGGAATGCAATGTTGTTTTCTAGAAAAAAATAATATAGATAGCACAAAAGAGGTGAAAACAACCACGTTCACTATTCATACAATGTCGGATCAGCCCAACAAAGGGCGAATGCACGTCGCTTGGAAAAAAAAGATATAAAAGCACAAAAAAAGGTACAAGCGACCACGACACTAAACGTGTTTAAACCCAGCGGAAGGGACAGTACATCCCTTGAGCCCTCTGGATACACGAATATGTACTTGTATCCAGACGGAACAAGGGACAGTACGTCCCTCATTCCGTTCGGACACAAGTACATAAAAAAAAAACATACACACACTCTCATGCTAGTCAGAACCTGTACTATACTGAAGCTCGAAAGGCTATAACTAGTAGCCAGGTAGGTAATATTCTCAATTCATGAACCAAAGCAGACCCCGCGAGGGGTGAGACCAGGTGCCTAGGTAGAGTCAGCGTCTCCTGTTTGCATGCAACACCCGCTGCCAAAAAGTCTGGACGGCCTGATCGATAGAAACACGTCCAAGACTTCTATAGGTTCAAAATAAAAAAAAAAAAAAAAAGCTGAAAAGATGCTCCCTGATTGATTAAGTAACATATTATCAAGTGAGTAAAATCAAACAAAAAACCGCCTCCCCCACTCTATATAAACGTAAGGGACTCGATTGACTAAGTAAAATGATACGAAAAATCCCCCAATTAAAAACACGTCCGTCCTGAAGAGAGATACTCACTAAACTGACAACGAGCGGGTCAGTGTGAATAGAAAGTCATATCACGAGAGGCCCACATAAAGGAGTTTAAAAATACAAACTGTAAAAATGAAAAATTATAAGGTGTAAAGAACGAATCTAGCTACCGTCGTCGGTTTCGGAGATTGACCTCCGTATCCAATCAGAATAAATAGGGCGTGTTAAGAAATAGTACCCGTGAGGGAAGATCAAGCAGAACCTATCTCATAAAAATAGCAAGTAAAGACTCTAAAAATTGACAGAAGTCTGAAACTTCTTGAAAGCACTCAAAACCCGACATCATAAAGTTCAACGGCGACCCGAATTTTCATATATTTAACGTAATTAATACATAGCTATAAAACATGGAAAGAGCTGTCTCAGAGGACCGGTGCGACAAGTTTGAGTTCATGATACAATTTAACTGACAATACATACTCACAGTAGCATACACCATATTCACAAGAATAGGAACGGATCCCAAAAAAAGGAATGCAATGTTGTTTTCTAGAAAAAAATAATATAGATAGCACAAAAGAGGTGAAAACAACCACGTTCACTATTCATACAATGTCGGATCAGCCCAACAAAGGGCGAATGCACGTCGCTTGGAAAAAAAAGATATAAAAGCACAAAAAAAGGTACAAGCGACCACGACACTAAACGTGTTTAAACCCAGCGGAAGGGACAGTACATCCCTTGAGCCCTCTGGATACACGAATATGTACTTGTATCCAGACGGAACAAGGGACAGTACGTCCCTCATTCCGTTCGGACACAAGTACATAAAAAAAAAACATACACACACTCTCATGCTAGTCAGAACCTGTACTATACTGAAGCTCGAAAGGCTATAACTAGTAGCCAGGTAGGTAATATTCTCAATTCATGAACCAAAGCAGACCCCGCGAGGGGTGAGACCAGGTGCCTAGGTAGAGTCAGCGTCTCCTGTTTGCATGCAACACCCGCTGCCAAAAAGTCTGGACGGCCTGATCGATAGAAACACGTCCAAGACTTCTATAGGTTCAAAATAAAAAAAAAAAAAAAAAGCTGAAAAGATGCTCCCTGATTGATTAAGTAACATATTATCAAGTGAGTAAAATCAAACAAAAAACCGCCTCCCCCACTCTATATAAACGTAAGGGACTCGATTGACTAAGTAAAATGATACGAAAAATCCCCCAATTAAAAACACGTCCGTCCTGAAGAGAGATACTCACTAAACTGACAACGAGCGGGTCAGTGTGAATAGAAAGTCATATCACGAGAGGCCCACATAAAGGAGTTTAAAAATACAAACTGTAAAAATGAAAAATTATAAGGTGTAAAGAACGAATCTAGCTACCGTCGTCGGTTTCGGAGATTGACCTCCGTATCCAATCAGAATAAATAGGGCGTGTTAAGAAATAGTACCCGTGAGGGAAGATCAAGCAGAACCTATCTCATAAAAATAGCAAGTAAAGACTCTAAAAATTGACAGAAGTCTGAAACTTCTTGAAAGCACTCAAAACCCGACATCATAAAGTTCAACGGCGACCCGAATTTTCATATATTTAACGTAATTAATACATAGCTATAAAACATGGAAAGAGCTGTCTCAGAGGACCGGTGCGACAAGTTTGAGTTCATGATACAATTTAACTGACAATACATACTCACAGTAGCATACACCATATTCACAAGAATAGGAACGGATCCCAAAAAAAGGAATGCAATGTTGTTTTCTAGAAAAAAATAATATAGATAGCACAAAAGAGGTGAAAACAACCACGTTCACTATTCATACAATGTCGGATCAGCCCAACAAAGGGCGAATGCACGTCGCTTGGAAAAAAAAGATATAAAAGCACAAAAAAAGGTACAAGCGACCACGACACTAAACGTGTTTAAACCCAGCGGAAGGGACAGTACATCCCTTGAGCCCTCTGGATACACGAATATGTACTTGTATCCAGACGGAACAAGGGACAGTACGTCCCTCATTCCGTTCGGACACAAGTACATAAAAAAAAAACATACACACACTCTCATGCTAGTCAGAACCTGTACTATACTGAAGCTCGAAAGGCTATAACTAGTAGCCAGGTAGGTAATATTCTCAATTCATGAACCAAAGCAGACCCCGCGAGGGGTGAGACCAGGTGCCTAGGTAGAGTCAGCGTCTCCTGTTTGCATGCAACACCCGCTGCCAAAAAGTCTGGACGGCCTGATCGATAGAAACACGTCCAAGACTTCTATAGGTTCAAAATAAAAAAAAAAAAAAAAAGCTGAAAAGATGCTCCCTGATTGATTAAGTAACATATTATCAAGTGAGTAAAATCAAACAAAAAACCGCCTCCCCCACTCTATATAAACGTAAGGGACTCGATTGACTAAGTAAAATGATACGAAAAATCCCCCAATTAAAAACACGTCCGTCCTGAAGAGAGATACTCACTAAACTGACAACGAGCGGGTCAGTGTGAATAGAAAGTCATATCACGAGAGGCCCACATAAAGGAGTTTAAAAATACAAACTGTAAAAATGAAAAATTATAAGGTGTAAAGAACGAATCTAGCTACCGTCGTCGGTTTCGGAGATTGACCTCCGTATCCAATCAGAATAAATAGGGCGTGTTAAGAAATAGTACCCGTGAGGGAAGATCAAGCAGAACCTATCTCATAAAAATAGCAAGTAAAGACTCTAAAAATTGACAGAAGTCTGAAACTTCTTGAAAGCACTCAAAACCCGACATCATAAAGTTCAACGGCGACCCGAATTTTCATATATTTAACGTAATTAATACATAGCTATAAAACATGGAAAGAGCTGTCTCAGAGGACCGGTGCGACAAGTTTGAGTTCATGATACAATTTAACTGACAATACATACTCACAGTAGCATACACCATATTCACAAGAATAGGAACGGATCCCAAAAAAAGGAATGCAATGTTGTTTTCTAGAAAAAAATAATATAGATAGCACAAAAGAGGTGAAAACAACCACGTTCACTATTCATACAATGTCGGATCAGCCCAACAAAGGGCGAATGCACGTCGCTTGGAAAAAAAAGATATAAAAGCACAAAAAAAGGTACAAGCGACCACGACACTAAACGTGTTTAAACCCAGCGGAAGGGACAGTACATCCCTTGAGCCCTCTGGATACACGAATATGTACTTGTATCCAGACGGAACAAGGGACAGTACGTCCCTCATTCCGTTCGGACACAAGTACATAAAAAAAAAACATACACACACTCTCATGCTAGTCAGAACCTGTACTATACTGAAGCTCGAAAGGCTATAACTAGTAGCCAGGTAGGTAATATTCTCAATTCATGAACCAAAGCAGACCCCGCGAGGGGTGAGACCAGGTGCCTAGGTAGAGTCAGCGTCTCCTGTTTGCATGCAACACCCGCTGCCAAAAAGTCTGGACGGCCTGATCGATAGAAACACGTCCAAGACTTCTATAGGTTCAAAATAAAAAAAAAAAAAAAAAGCTGAAAAGATGCTCCCTGATTGATTAAGTAACATATTATCAAGTGAGTAAAATCAAACAAAAAACCGCCTCCCCCACTCTATATAAACGTAAGGGACTCGATTGACTAAGTAAAATGATACGAAAAATCCCCCAATTAAAAACACGTCCGTCCTGAAGAGAGATACTCACTAAACTGACAACGAGCGGGTCAGTGTGAATAGAAAGTCATATCACGAGAGGCCCACATAAAGGAGTTTAAAAATACAAACTGTAAAAATGAAAAATTATAAGGTGTAAAGAACGAATCTAGCTACCGTCGTCGGTTTCGGAGATTGACCTCCGTATCCAATCAGAATAAATAGGGCGTGTTAAGAAATAGTACCCGTGAGGGAAGATCAAGCAGAACCTATCTCATAAAAATAGCAAGTAAAGACTCTAAAAATTGACAGAAGTCTGAAACTTCTTGAAAGCACTCAAAACCCGACATCATAAAGTTCAACGGCGACCCGAATTTTCATATATTTAACGTAATTAATACATAGCTATAAAACATGGAAAGAGCTGTCTCAGAGGACCGGTGCGACAAGTTTGAGTTCATGATACAATTTAACTGACAATACATACTCACAGTAGCATACACCATATTCACAAGAATAGGAACGGATCCCAAAAAAAGGAATGCAATGTTGTTTTCTAGAAAAAAATAATATAGATAGCACAAAAGAGGTGAAAACAACCACGTTCACTATTCATACAATGTCGGATCAGCCCAACAAAGGGCGAATGCACGTCGCTTGGAAAAAAAAGATATAAAAGCACAAAAAAAGGTACAAGCGACCACGACACTAAACGTGTTTAAACCCAGCGGAAGGGACAGTACATCCCTTGAGCCCTCTGGATACACGAATATGTACTTGTATCCAGACGGAACAAGGGACAGTACGTCCCTCATTCCGTTCGGACACAAGTACATAAAAAAAAAACATACACACACTCTCATGCTAGTCAGAACCTGTACTATACTGAAGCTCGAAAGGCTATAACTAGTAGCCAGGTAGGTAATATTCTCAATTCATGAACCAAAGCAGACCCCGCGAGGGGTGAGACCAGGTGCCTAGGTAGAGTCAGCGTCTCCTGTTTGCATGCAACACCCGCTGCCAAAAAGTCTGGACGGCCTGATCGATAGAAACACGTCCAAGACTTCTATAGGTTCAAAATAAAAAAAAAAAAAAAAAGCTGAAAAGATGCTCCCTGATTGATTAAGTAACATATTATCAAGTGAGTAAAATCAAACAAAAAACCGCCTCCCCCACTCTATATAAACGTAAGGGACTCGATTGACTAAGTAAAATGATACGAAAAATCCCCCAATTAAAAACACGTCCGTCCTGAAGAGAGATACTCACTAAACTGACAACGAGCGGGTCAGTGTGAATAGAAAGTCATATCACGAGAGGCCCACATAAAGGAGTTTAAAAATACAAACTGTAAAAATGAAAAATTATAAGGTGTAAAGAACGAATCTAGCTACCGTCGTCGGTTTCGGAGATTGACCTCCGTATCCAATCAGAATAAATAGGGCGTGTTAAGAAATAGTACCCGTGAGGGAAGATCAAGCAGAACCTATCTCATAAAAATAGCAAGTAAAGACTCTAAAAATTGACAGAAGTCTGAAACTTCTTGAAAGCACTCAAAACCCGACATCATAAAGTTCAACGGCGACCCGAATTTTCATATATTTAACGTAATTAATACATAGCTATAAAACATGGAAAGAGCTGTCTCAGAGGACCGGTGCGACAAGTTTGAGTTCATGATACAATTTAACTGACAATACATACTCACAGTAGCATACACCATATTCACAAGAATAGGAACGGATCCCAAAAAAAGGAATGCAATGTTGTTTTCTAGAAAAAAATAATATAGATAGCACAAAAGAGGTGAAAACAACCACGTTCACTATTCATACAATGTCGGATCAGCCCAACAAAGGGCGAATGCACGTCGCTTGGAAAAAAAAGATATAAAAGCACAAAAAAAGGTACAAGCGACCACGACACTAAACGTGTTTAAACCCAGCGGAAGGGACAGTACATCCCTTGAGCCCTCTGGATACACGAATATGTACTTGTATCCAGACGGAACAAGGGACAGTACGTCCCTCATTCCGTTCGGACACAAGTACATAAAAAAAAAACATACACACACTCTCATGCTAGTCAGAACCTGTACTATACTGAAGCTCGAAAGGCTATAACTAGTAGCCAGGTAGGTAATATTCTCAATTCATGAACCAAAGCAGACCCCGCGAGGGGTGAGACCAGGTGCCTAGGTAGAGTCAGCGTCTCCTGTTTGCATGCAACACCCGCTGCCAAAAAGTCTGGACGGCCTGATCGATAGAAACACGTCCAAGACTTCTATAGGTTCAAAATAAAAAAAAAAAAAAAAAGCTGAAAAGATGCTCCCTGATTGATTAAGTAACATATTATCAAGTGAGTAAAATCAAACAAAAAACCGCCTCCCCCACTCTATATAAACGTAAGGGACTCGATTGACTAAGTAAAATGATACGAAAAATCCCCCAATTAAAAACACGTCCGTCCTGAAGAGAGATACTCACTAAACTGACAACGAGCGGGTCAGTGTGAATAGAAAGTCATATCACGAGAGGCCCACATAAAGGAGTTTAAAAATACAAACTGTAAAAATGAAAAATTATAAGGTGTAAAGAACGAATCTAGCTACCGTCGTCGGTTTCGGAGATTGACCTCCGTATCCAATCAGAATAAATAGGGCGTGTTAAGAAATAGTACCCGTGAGGGAAGATCAAGCAGAACCTATCTCATAAAAATAGCAAGTAAAGACTCTAAAAATTGACAGAAGTCTGAAACTTCTTGAAAGCACTCAAAACCCGACATCATAAAGTTCAACGGCGACCCGAATTTTCATATATTTAACGTAATTAATACATAGCTATAAAACATGGAAAGAGCTGTCTCAGAGGACCGGTGCGACAAGTTTGAGTTCATGATACAATTTAACTGACAATACATACTCACAGTAGCATACACCATATTCACAAGAATAGGAACGGATCCCAAAAAAAGGAATGCAATGTTGTTTTCTAGAAAAAAATAATATAGATAGCACAAAAGAGGTGAAAACAACCACGTTCACTATTCATACAATGTCGGATCAGCCCAACAAAGGGCGAATGCACGTCGCTTGGAAAAAAAAGATATAAAAGCACAAAAAAAGGTACAAGCGACCACGACACTAAACGTGTTTAAACCCAGCGGAAGGGACAGTACATCCCTTGAGCCCTCTGGATACACGAATATGTACTTGTATCCAGACGGAACAAGGGACAGTACGTCCCTCATTCCGTTCGGACACAAGTACATAAAAAAAAAACATACACACACTCTCATGCTAGTCAGAACCTGTACTATACTGAAGCTCGAAAGGCTATAACTAGTAGCCAGGTAGGTAATATTCTCAATTCATGAACCAAAGCAGACCCCGCGAGGGGTGAGACCAGGTGCCTAGGTTCTGCTTGATCTTCCCTCACGGGTACTATTTCTTAACACGCCCTATTTATTCTGATTGGATACGGAGGTCAATCTCCGAAACCGACGACGGTAGCTAGATTCGTTCTTTACACCTTATAATTTTTCATTTTTACAGTTTGTATTTTTAAACTCCTTTATGTGGGCCTCTCGTGATATGACTTTCTATTCACACTGACCCGCTCGTTGTCAGTTTAGTGAGTATCTCTCTTCAGGACGGACGTGTTTTTAATTGGGGGATTTTTCGTATCATTTTACTTAGTCAATCGAGTCCCTTACGTTTATATAGAGTGGGGGAGGCGGTTTTTTGTTTGATTTTACTCACTTGATAATATGTTACTTAATCAATCAGGGAGCATCTTTTCAGCTTTTTTTTTTTTTTTTTTTTTTATTTTGAACCTATAGAAGTCTTGGACGTGTTTCTATCGATCAGGCCGTCCAGACTTTTTGGCAGCGGGTGTTGCATGCAAACAGGAGACGCTGACTCTACCTAGGCACCTGGTCTCACCCCTCGCGGGGTCTGCTTTGGTTCATGAATTGAGAATATTACCTACCTGGCTACTAGTTATAGCCTTTCGAGCTTCAGTATAGTACAGGTTCTGACTAGCATGAGAGTGTGTGTATGTTTTTTTTTTATGTACTTGTGTCCGAACGGAATGAGGGACGTACTGTCCCTTGTTCCGTCTGGATACAAGTACATATTCGTGTATCCAGAGGGCTCAAGGGATGTACTGTCCCTTCCGCTGGGTTTAAACACGTTTAGTGTCGTGGTCGCTTGTACCTTTTTTTGTGCTTTTATATCTTTTTTTTCCAAGCGACGTGCATTCGCCCTTTGTTGGGCTGATCCGACATTGTATGAATAGTGAACGTGGTTGTTTTCACCTCTTTTGTGCTATCTATATATATATATATATATATATATATATATATATATATATATATATATATATATATATATATATCTAAGTATGGACTGGATAAACCCGGCCTTATACATGTATGTGTATTAAGACATATCAAGAAGATACAGATCATAGTTGGCTCACATCATTATTGCCCAAATGTTTGCGGAAAACCATTCCTCCAAGCACTACAATTATGTTTTCAATAAGGAATTTCAACATTTTATAAAGTTTTCCCCATTGTATTTATAACTAGAATTTTCCCTTTCACATTAAACTTTTTTTTGCAATTAACAACAATGTACTTGAATTTATGGTTGCCATTTTTGCAGGTGAATGATTTTTTTTACGATTCAGGAAATTCTTTGATGATTATTAGTTCAGTTTGGAAAGTGGAATCGATGAGCAGATGAAAATCAAATTCTTTGACAATCATATAATTTTTAAGTGTGTAACATAAACTCTTCCCAAGTAAAGAGAACAACAGTGAATAAAAGTCAGAAACAAAACCCGAAATCAGAATCCAAAACTCACAATCAAAAGTCTTACAATTATAGAAAAAAAACCTCATATAATATATACGTATAAAAAACAACAGATGAAAAATCGGACAAATAGCACAGCACCAAAGAAAAACGAAGGACAGGATCATCCAATTTACAATTCCAGTCAGTGCAAGAATCGAATATATAAGTGTAAATGTAATATGAATCAAAACCTTTTTGTGCGAGCGGAGAGAAAATAAATATGATTAAATCCCCCCCCCCCAAAAAATAATTTCTTTTTTATCTTCTTGCGTTTTATTTTTAGACTATGACAGTTTATCTTATCTTACAATATTTGTGAAACGTTCTGTTTGTTGTTTGCATAGACTGGCAGATATTAGTTAGGGGGAGGGCTTCCAGTCAAATCTATGGAAACATACGAGCAAAAAAAGGTGTCTGATTTTGAAAACTTATGTCAACGATCTGGTTTCCAAGAACTCAGCAGACAGTGCTCAGCTAGAAGTCATCTTTGCTTGAACTGGTCAGACCAAGGATTTAAAAACAGACCTGGTTAAAAACGGAATCGACCTAAGCTCATATATTTCCTAAATGTATTTTTTTTTATTTCAAGCCATTTTAATTTTGTAAGAAAAAGGTTAAATGAAAATAAATTACTCATTGCATATCGACCAAAAGAAAATAAACTCTATTCCGACTTCTGACAGTACGAAACCACCCGAGACGAGAAAAGTAGTCAGAGCGAAACGTCCCGTTTAGATACACCGGAAATGTCAGATTTCCCAAAAGATTCCGTGCTGACGCCATTGTTTTGATGATATATCGTAATCTGCTTAACGAAAAATTATGTCAATAAATTTAACTAATAAACAAAAATTGAGTATAGCATATACGTCAACTTGCATGTCAAAAAAAAAAATTAAATGGCAGCATCTCTGCAGCAACTTTGTGGGACGAAAGTTTTTGAAGCATAGTTGTACCGAGTTGTACATTCTCATTCACTGATTCAGCATATTTTCTCAATAAAGTAAGTGTTTACGTGTTACCATTAAGGCGAGCTTCGCTCGCAATGGCCTATAAGGCCTTTGCAGCGAGCTCCACTCGCTATCAATAAGTGAAGTTTAAACATATTCAAATATAACATGAATCATTTAGTGAATGAAAGCCGAAACCAACTTCCAAAAACCACAATCGAAAGGCTTTGGAACTTTGGGGGGAAAATACAAAAAAAAAATTACTTTCTCACGTGACGAGAAAAAATGGACAAACAGACGGTGACGGTGCCCGGGACAGTGTTCCAACTCTATACCTTCCGAAGAAAATTTCAAACCAATTTGTCATGCACCAGACACGTGTTTCGGATATTAAATCCTCATTAATGATGCTTCCATCCAAAAGAAAGGAGGGGATTTCCAACAACACTCGGTTCCACACTGCAAAAACACAAAGCAGACACGCACAGATTGAGACGAAAATGGTACAATGAACGCCAAATCACACAGAAACATCAAATATTAATGACTACACATAAAAGAAGGAGAATAATGGTCAATCGGTACCGACTTAGGACGGCAATCTGTCATGTCAGAAGCACACGGCGTGGTTATCCTGGATTACGTGCGCAATACCCTTGCACTTTTCTGATTACCAAGAGGTTTCAAAGAACGTACAATTGTGGTATAAAACAACCTCCTCACTGTTAGGTGACCACACACAAACAAGACTACAAAAGGCAGGGGTCCATGCAACACAGATGAATATGAAAATGAATATAAAAATAGGGCTTACGTAATACAGTCCGTGCTCTGCCGGCTGTAGCGAGCTCATGCATGTTATCACCCGAGGGGCCCGACTGACATTCAGAGAGATCAGGTGGTCGGAGCCCTGTCTTCTCTAAAGAGGTTTGGACATGACCCGTCATGGAGTCCCGTCGTCACAGTCAGTAGAGTGCAAGTCTTAAGAATGCGCTTGTACAAGACTGTAGATTGGTCAAGTACCAAGCCTAGTGTCCGTCTGGTGGCATTAGGATCATATTCACGGTATAAAATGACAAATATGGATAATGACCATATCCCTGTATACAGCACAAAATCGATAATTCAGAAAATCAGAAACCGAAGGCATACAAAATCAGGACAAAACAGGAACCAAAGCAAACAAACAAAAACCTCCACTACATGAAAAGAAGCGAACTCCCGATTTGGGAGTGAGACCAGGTACCCAGGAAGAGTAAGCATCTCCTGCTTGCATGCAACACCTTCCGCTTCAATTCTGTAGAACTGTCATATCCGGTAACTTCCATTTTGGAAGACATTGAGAACAATCTTTGGTTGGATGGTTCAAATGGTCTATGACAGAATATAATCCACCATTCTGGAGAGTGGGACATCATAGTGTAAGACGAGTTCCCCATATCGACCGTAGAACTTCCTCAGTGACGATGTTAGTAGGGCAAAAACATATCCCTGACTGAGAAGCTTATCTGAAAGACGCCTAGCTCTCAGAATAAAATCCGTATATTTCGTACTTGCTCTGGCATAGCGTATCAACTGAGATATGAACGCGCCTTAAGCAGGCGATGAAGGGATGTTGCTACTCAGAAGAGGAAAGTTTGTAATGCTGAAATTGAAGTCGTCACGTTTGTCATAGAGTGAGGTGTTCATGTGACCATCAGTGTCGTAGGACAACATTATGTTCAAATAGGATGCTGAATTATTTGTCTCTGTAGTTTCTTTGACTTCAAGCTCCGAAGGATAGATACTGCTCAGGTAATCCGCGAATTTTGGATTATTGATGGACAGCACCTCGTCTATGTATCTGTACATGAAGTTGAAATCAGAAGCTAGGTATCTTTTCCCTTCAGAGACCAGAGATTGAATGAATTCAGCTTCGTACGAGTAAAGGAAAATGTCGGCAAGGAGTGGGGCACAATTGGTCTCCATTGGAATTCCGACAATTTGCTGGAAGACCTTTACTCCAAACACCACAAAAATGTTGTCGATCAGAAAGTTTAACATCTGAATAATATCTGTTTCAGTGTACTTATTTTCAGAATCGGACTTTTCTTTTACAAAGTAGGTTTTGTCATAGTTAACAACAATAAATTTGTATTTGCGATTACCGTTCTTATTGTAAACGCATTACTTATAATTTTTGCGAGTCTTTCTTTTAATTTAGAATGTGGAATTGTAGTGTAAAGTGTCGAAAAATCAAAGGCTTTGATCGAATGAACTCTACTAAAATGAGTGGATTTCAGATGTTCTAAAAGTTCCTGCGAATTCTTTAAAATCCACATCTGGTTGATACCACTGCGAGAATATACTGTCGAACAATATTTTTGAAGCCCAGATTTGATTTCAGATAAAACTTTGGTGAGTAAGATCGATACAGATTTGGTAGAATATTTTGAGGAACCAGCGATGAAACGTTGTTTGTACGGATTCTTATGCATTTTAGGTATGCAGTATAAGTATGGTAAATCTAAATCTAAATTGTTAATGTCGAAGCCAAAGGAAGCAAGAGCTGATTTGTGGTTATCTATTATTTCAGAGGCAGAAAGGTTTGTTGGGGTGTAATATACAAGTGGGATTTCCAGGTGTCGAATTGGCATTTGATGGTTCTGACGCATTTTCGATGGTTATGCAGCCTACCTTGATCCTTCTTATTTTGTTAATTATGTCACCATAAAATGCAGGTTGTGAAATACCCAAAGTGACAAATATGGATAATGACCATATCCCTGTACAAAGCACAAAATCCATAATTTAGAAACTCAGAAACCGAAGGCATACAAAATCAGGATAAAACAGGAACCTTAGCAAACAAACAAGAACCAATATACTCTGTTGCTTGTATGGGTCCGAATTTCAAAATAAATTGACAGTATTTTTTGTAAAATTTCCAGAATTTCTTTACTAGTTTGTGAAAGCGAAAATCTTGAACTAAAAGTTAAACTAAAAGTAAATTTCTACTATGAAAATCCAAAACATGAGCTGTGAAATGTATATACCGCATGACGGTTATCAAGGAATATCACCGTCAAGCCAGGGAAAATTTACTATGTTGAATCCAAAATCATCTCTTTTGTCATACACACTCAAATAGAATCTCTTCATTAACAACTTTGATATTTAGGTCCAAAAACGGCGTTTCTGTGTTTGTAACGTTTGCCTTGTTTAAAGTCAATTCTTGTGGATAATAAACCTGCTTGTAGAGATTCTCACCAAAGCTTACATAAATGTTGTCCAAGAGGAATGGCAAGACAATGCACAGGTCACTACATGTCCATGATTTGTATGATTTGTATTCTGTAGCGGAAAAGAAACCCTTTGTTTCAGATGTACAAATATTAGTCCCATCTCGATTAAAGCATCATTTGATTAGTTTGGACAATTGATAATTGATTTTGTCGTGAGGAAGCGTGGTGTACATATTTGAAAAGTCGTATGAAGAAATCGTATTGGCTTGAAAATATCTAGATTTCATTTTGTCAATCACATCCCCTGAATTTTTAATAGACCAACAGAAATTTATATCATTCCTGTTTAGAACACTTTCACAATATTTTGCCACGTGTTCCGCCGTGTGTGCTGACGTCAGATTTCTAGACAAATTGTAGTTGGGCAGTTAATGGAAATAGCAATGTATCGAAAGTTGTAAGGAGACTTGTGCGGTTTTTGGTATGCAGTATATTGTGTGAAGATCCTATTTAGAAATATGGATGTTGAATCAAGAAATTTCACTATTATGTTTGCTCAAATGTTGGGGACACTTTCATTGCTTTTGATATAAGTATTTGTAGACGAAAGTTCCGAAACTAAAGTTGATATATATACATGTAGTAACGTTTTGAAATGATTATGGTGTTGTTGGCTGCTTTATCTGCAGGAGCGCAGACAAATTTTTCATGTAAATATCGCAATTTGGATTTGAAGTCCCTTTCAGATTTAGAACTTGGATTTTCAAAAAGATGATGATTTTTGTGGAAGTTATGTATTCGAATGTTAGTAACATCAAAAATTAAGTTTTTCTAGTCATTCATATTATGCCATTTGACTCCTTCCGATTTACACCATCGTTTGGTATAGTTATCTAAGGCTTCCTTTAGTACTTCGCGACATTTAATAAAATATATCTTGGATGGAATTCTATACTTAGTGTTAATGGGCAGACTTTTAAAATCGAGATTGATAAGGACATTGATTGATCGTATCAAGATGTCATCCATGTTATTACATGACACGCCAAGGGATGTGGCGCCCAATATGTAGGGGAAACAGGCCAGTCAATCTCGCGTCAGAAAAAAAGAAATTTCCTTTATAATCACTTCGTTAAATATAACCATTCAATTTCGGATATAACTTTTAATCCAGTTCAGTCATTTCCAAAACTGCGTACCCCCTTGGTTTGAACGATCAAATTAATGGACAAGGAAACATTTCGTCGACCTCATCAAACATCAATGTCCTTTCAATCCGCCCTAACACTAAACGGAAGCATAGGTCTCACGGTAAAAGGCGAATAAAAAAACTCAGAAAAAGAGCTAGAGTACATCGTACCCTCAAAGATCTACTGATCAGTGCACGCAACGGCGGCAGATATGAACTGCTACATCCTCTCTCTTCAGTTCCAGCAGTTCAATTGAAATCTATCTTGGATGAAGCACTGGTTGCATTATTAAGAAACACTAATTGATTCAGGCTAAAAATCATTGTTGCATTCGCACAAAATAAACTATATCCTTTGGTTAAAAACACCTCCCCTAAAAGACGATTCATAAAATTCCATTTATATACAAAGGTTTTGATCTTCTGAACATCTCTAATATTTTTCGGGATCATCGCGTACAAAGTGCCATTTCTCAATATTTTGAAAATTTAGAACCTCCTCTTATTTGTTACAAATATATGAGACCTATTCGAAATTTCGTTTTTAACTACAACAAAGTTACATCAGATCCTAAAACACTTGAATCATGTCCTGCTTCTTGAGAATGTGCAACGTCTGAATATCTATATAAACCAGCTGGTCATATTATTACAGGTAAATTTTCAATTATACAAGACAGGCAACTCCGTGGTCTTCTAAAAAAAAAGAACCTAAAAGAAGGGATCTCCAACAAGACCCCGTTGCAGCATCAACAGCAAAACACCAAAACACCCGATGCAAAAACACAAAAGACGAGTAAAGCACGAGACGGAAAAGAGACACACGACATGTAAACATCAATCACAAAAGACTACACATAAACCGACGAGACCAATGGGCAACCGGTGCCGACTTTAGATGGCCATTTGTCACGTAAGTAGCAAATGGTGTGGTTATCCTGGATTACGTGCGCACAACCCTCTCACTTCTCCAATTACCCAGAGGTCTCGAAAACGTACAATTGTGGTGTAAAACAACCTCCTCACTGTAAGATGACATCACACAAACAAGACCGCGAAACGTAGAGGCCCCAGAGACACAGATGAATATGTAAATGGATATAAAAAGAGGGCATGCGTAAGTATAAAATCCCATCCAAGATAAATTTTATTAAATGTCGCGAAGTGCTAAAGGAAGCTTTAGATCTATACCAAACGATGGTGTAAATCGGAAGGAGTCAAATCGCACGCTCTGAATGACTGGAAAGCCTCATTTTGGATATTACCGATATTCGAATAGATAACTACCACAAAAATCCTCATCTCTTTGAATATCCAAGTTCTAAATCTGAAAGATATTTCAAATCCAAGATACGAATTTACAAGAAAAATATGTCTCCGCGCCTGCAGACAAATCTGCAAACAACACCATAATTATTTGAATACGCTGCAACATATCAATTTTAGTTTCGGAACTTTCCTCTACTAATACTTATATCGAAAGCAATGAAAGTGTTCCCAATCTTTTGAGCAAACATAGCAGAGAAATTTCTTCTTTTAACATCCCTATTTCTAAATTGGATCTCCTTACAATATACTGCATACCTAAATTTCACAAGTCTCCTTACAAGTTTCGATACATTGCTTATTCTAGCAACTGCTCAACTACAATTTTGTCTAGAAATCTGACGTCAGCACTCACGGCTATAAAGGAACACGTGGCCAAATACTGTGAAACTGTCATGAACAGGAATGGTGTAAACTTCTTTTGGTCTATTAAAAATTCAGGGGATGTGATTGACAATATGAAATCAAGAAATTTTGAAGCAAATACGATTTCTTCATACGACTTTTCTAATATGTACACCACGCTTCCTCACTACAAAATAAATGATCGACTGTCCAAACCCATTATAAATGGTGTTTTGATCGAGACGGGAAAACTTATATATATATTTGTACTTCTGAATCGAAGGGTTTCTTTTCAGCCACAGATTGCAAATCATACAAATCATGGACATGTGGTGACCTGTGTATTGCCTTGTCCTTTCTTTTGGACAATATTTATGCAAGATTTGGTGAGAAACTCTACAAGCACGTTGTAGGGATTCCTATGGGTACTAATTGTGCGCCTCTTGTTTCAGATTTATTTTTGTACGCGTATGAAAAGGAATTTATGCAAAATCTTCAAAAGTAAAGACAAAATGATGATGTGAAATGTTTCATTGGTACTTCTAGGTAACTGGATGATATTCTTACTATCGACAATCCTGTTTTTGAAAAGTATAAAAATGTTATTTATCCACAAGAATTGATTCTAAACAAGGCAAATGATACAAACACAGAAACGCCATTTTTGAACCTAAATATCAAAATTGTTGATGGAGAGATTCATACAAGTGTGTATGACAAAAGAGATGATTTTGGATTTAACATAGTAAATTTCCCCTGGCTTGACGGTGATCGTCCTATGGTATCTACATATCACAGCTTATCCGGTATGCTAAAGCATGTACTGATGTTTTGGATTTTCATATTAAAAATTTACAAATTACCAAGAAACTTTTATGACAAGGTTTTCGCTTTCACAAACTAGTAAAGACTTTCTGGAAATTTTACAAAAATTATTGTCAACTTCTTTTGAAATTTGGACCAATACAGGCAACAGAGTATATTACTTTGGGTATTTCACAACCTGCATTTTATGGTGACATAATTAACAAGATAAGAAGGATCAAAGATAGACAACATAACTATCGAAAATGCGTCAGAATCATCAAACGCCTTTATACCGTGGATATGATCCTAATGTCACTAGACGGACACTAGGCTTGGTACTTGACCAATCTACAGTCTTGTACCAGCGCATTCTTAAAACTTGCACTCTGACTGACTGTGACGACTGGACTCCATGACGGGTCCTGTCCAAACCACTTTAGAGAAGACAGGACCCCGACCACCTGTCCTCTCTGAATGATAGTCGGACGCCTCTGGTGATAACATATATGAGCTCGTGGCGACAAAGCCCAGATTGTATTACGTACGCCCTCTTTCTATATCCATTTACATATTCATCTGTGTTGCTTGGGCCCCTGCGTTTTGCGGTCTTGCTTGTGTGTGGTCATCTGACAGTTGTTTTACACCACAATTGTACGTTCGTCGAGACCTCTGGCAAATCGGAAAAGTGGGAGGGTTGTGCGCACGTAATCCAGGATAAGCACACCTTCTACTATTTCCGTGGCTGATGGCCGTCCTAAGTCGGCACCGTTGGTCTCGTTGGTTTATGTGTAGTCCTTTGTGTTTGATGTTTCTGTGTTGTGCGTTGAAGTTCCTTGTCCCTTTTGTGTCTCTTTCTGTGCTTGTTTGCTCTGTGTTTTTGTATTGGGTGTTTTGGGGTTTTGCTGTGGGTGCTGCAACCTGGTGCTGTTGGAGATCCCCTACTTTGTTTTAGGTCCTTTCTTGAGAAGACCACGGAGCTGCCTGTCCTAGATAATTGAAAAGTCACCTGTAACAATATGACCAGCTGGTTTATATGTATAGGTATTCAGACCTTGCACATGCTCAAGAAGCAGGACTTGATTCAAGTATTTTAGGATCTGGTGTTACTTTATTGTAGTTAAATACGAAATTTCTAATAGGTTTTTGATACTTGTAACAAATAAGACTAAGAGGAGGTTATTAATTTTCAAAATATTGAGGAATAGTACTTCGTATGCGATGATCCCAAAAAAATATTAGAGACGTTTAGAAGAACGAAAACCTTTGTGTATAGATGGAATTTTTATGAATCGTCTTTTAAGGAGATGTTTTTAACAAGAGGATAAAGTTTATTCTGTGCAAATGCGACGATGATATTAAGTCTAAATCAATCAGCATTTCTTAAGAATGCAACCTCTGCTTCGTCTAAGATAGATTTCAATTGAACTGCTGGAACTGATGAGAGAGCATGTAGCATGCAGTTCACGTCTTTCGCCGTTGCGAACTATGATCAGAAGATCGCTGAGGGTACGATGTACTATAGTTCTTTTTCGGATTTTTAGGTTAAAGTGATATTTAGACACAGCTAAAATTCATGTTAGTATCGCCCTCTGATTATTTTTTTTTTTTAAATAAATATGTGCAATTTGCAGAGAGTGCACGGCTCCTAATCCTGTGGGGTCGATTCAGTAATATATCCAAATAAAATCTACATGTATGTTCAAAATAGCATAGGAGGGATGGTGCTTAGATGTTAACCTCCTTTAATTTCGATCATATTTTTTAATGAAATGGCAAGTTTCCGAAATAGCAAAAAAAAATGTTTATGGCGTCAAATTGTTAAAGTGCCAAAATAAAGCTTCAATACACTTAAGAAACATGTGTTACATATAATGACCAAAATAATTGTAAGAAGCGTCACCATGAATAAATTCGATAAAACTACAGATTGATAAATGCAATTCCATCGATTCCAAACCCTGCCAAAGATGATAATTTCTCGTTGAATCTGCCATTACAAAATATGAACACAGCAAACACAAATTGATTTTTGCAGAGCCACCTGAAAAAAAATTCTATTCTACAGAAACTAATGATACAATCAAATTATACATTTTGCAAAGAAGCAAAAGTGAATCCCCAATGAAGATTTAACATATGTAATGCCTACATAATTTTTTCACGCTGTATTATCTAAAACAAGGGGACGTTTTTTAACATTCCTGAGTGTTATGCTTGGTAGAGAAAAAGAGAGATGGTGTCATTCTGAGAGATAAAAAGTAAGCTGAGATTGGAAATAACCAAAAAAATGTCTATCCAACTTTATCATCAAAAGATCAATTTACAAACTCCTTTTCTAATCACGCTGTTTCATGTCTCACCTTTTATTCCTTTTGGAATAATTGGATTTCACATCTATGTTTTTGGTTTTGATTTGAACATATTTTATTTCCAATTCAATGAAATGGGATCGGGCATTAAGTTTTTACAACATTATTAAGTGCCCTCTCCCTACCATATTGATATAATAAACATAATATAATACAGTCAAGAATGACAGCATGACACATAAAACATTTTTTTATAGTGAACAGAAATATCATCAATACTTAATAATTATAATAAATGATGAAAATCTAGAAAGCAAAACATTTGATGATGTAAAGAGATGAAATATCATGAAAAGAAAAAAAAGGAAAGGAAGGAAGGAAGGAAGGAAGGACGAAAGGGAGAATAATAATAATAAGAAGAAGAAGAAGAAGAAGAAGAAGAAGAAGAAGAAGAAGAAGAAGAAGAAGAAGAAGAAGATGACGACGATGATGATGATGATGATGATGATGATGATGATGATGATGAAGATGATATACATTGACCATGCATTAAATACTGCTATTGAAAGAGAATCAGAATTAAAACCTCTTTGTCGAAGCTATAAACTTATGAACATTTCTAAAAATTAAATTATTTTCCCTTATGCTTAAGGACTGATCACCAAACAGTAACTTATTTAAGGACAAAGGTTGGAAGTGATGCAAATCATTAAACAGAATGTTTCTTTGAGTAGAATAGTAAGGGCAGTGAAATAAGAAATGGGTGGAATTTTCAACACCTAGGCCACAATTACACATGTCGTCATCATCAATAAGATTAACTCTGAAAAGGTCAGCTTTTAATTCCGTGCATTTGTGTCTAAGTTTAGTCATAAAAATATCACTCTTCCTATCGCCGCAATGATAATAATCTGGTAATTTCTCGGTGGATTTTGAATTAGCAAGATGGCGCTTAAATTGTTCAAATGAAGGTATTTGACGAATGGATTGGTCAAGATTATTCCAGAGTTTTACAGTGGAAGGGAAGAATGACTTAGAGGTACTGGATAATCTAAACATTGGTAAGTAATAATCTCTGTTTGTTCTAAGATTTCTGCCTTGTAATTTAAAAGGTTCAATAATTTCATTCAGATAATTTGGAGTCTGGTTATTATGTATTTTATAGAATGTATTTAATTTTCTTCTTTTTCGTCTTTCAGCCAAAGGTTCCCATCCTGTTTCTTGGTAGAGTGAATGCCTTGAAGCGTAAATGGGAAGACCTGTGACTAGCCTCGCAGCATCGAGTTGGACTCTCTCAATTTTATCAGAATCATGTAAGGTACAACCATCCCATAACTCACAAGCATATTCAAGTATCGGAAGAATAAAAGTTGTATAAATTTTAGATAGGGTTGCTCTACTAAGTTGATACTAAACCTTTCTGAGAACATTAATGCGTAAATATGCAGAATTACAGATATTGTTTATGTGAGAGGACCATTTACCATTAGACATAAAAGTAATTCCTAAATGTTTGTGTTCGTTTATACTAAAGATAAGAGTATCACCAAACTTAAGCTGGATGCTTTCATTTGGTCTATTAGATATGAAAAGAATCTCTGTTTTTGAAGGATTAAAAGTTATTTTCCATTTTTCGGACCATGCTTGCAAAATTGCCAAATCAGAATTTAAGGAGGACTGGATCTCTGTTTTACTTGAAGATGATTTAGACATGGATGTATCATCCGCGAAGAGCCTAGCAATACTTTCTAGATTATCAGCAATATCGTTTATATAAATTAGGAATAAGAAAGGTCCTAGAACAGAGCCCTGAGGAACACCACAATTTGTTGAAAGAATATCAGACTGAGAATTATTTAAAAACACGAACTGTTCTCTGTCGGATAGATAATTAGTTATTAAAGAGAATAATTTGCCTGATATTCCATAAGCTTTTAATTTTTTAAGAAGTCCTAAATGCCAAACTTTATCAAATGCCTTAGAAATATCACAAAAGACAAAACATGTATCATTTCTGTTTTCCCTATTAATACAAATTTCATGATAAATTTCGAGTAGTTGATATACAGTTGAATTATTTGGGAGGAAACCAGACTGTAATTTATATAGAAGTTTATTTTCTAACATATAATTATGAAGATGTTTATGAAGAATTCTTTCAAATACTTTACCAACTGTACTAAGGAGGGAGATGGGACGATAGTTACATGGATTATGTGCATCGCCTTTTTTATAAAGAGGCATAACTCGTGCTCTTTTCCAAAGAGAAGGAAAGACAGATTTTTCCATTGACTTTTTAAATAAAATATATAATGGTCGACTAATTGTTGACGCAGTGAACTTAAGCATATTATGGCTTATATAATCAATACCTATCGCCTTATTAGTTTTTAGTGAAGTAAGAATATCGATGATATCATTTTGGGTGAATTCAATATCAGAAATCAATTTATCTGTTCAATTCTAGCCAAATGTTTTCACCATTTATTTCGAAATTTTGCTTTCTGACAGCCATAAGATGAGAAGCTACGTATATGAGTATACCCCCACCATGAGCATTACGATCAAGTCGAAAGGGGGGATGGAACCCATCCAGGAGAATATCACTTGTCTTTACATTTACATCTAGGTGAGTTTCAGTTATACATACAATATCGTAATCACTGGATAAATCAGAAAGAAATGACATCTTGTTTCTTATACTGCGAATATTAAGATGCATAATTTTTACGAGTGAGTTCGATTGGTCGCAGGTAGTATTATCAGGACCTGGATTGGGGTGTACATCCATACAAATAAGAAGGAGGAGAAACATAAAAGGTGTAGAATCATAATTGAAATTCGAATGCAGAAAAATCAGTGCCATATATACAATAGTAGCTTTTATATGTATGGATAATTCGTCAGCCAACACTTTTATGGATACATCTTTAATCAAGTCACAAAATTGAAAAGAGGACGAGTAAAATATTCCGCTATAAGCTTTAATATAGTGAAGGCCTACCGCCGCTCTGTATTGGTCAATAGTATTACCCATAGCCGGTAGTGGAGAAAATAAGGTCAAGTAATAGAACGAAGGGTAGGCTAAACATAAAATGGTCAATGTATATAATCAAGATGTAAATATGGTATGAGGTGATGAGAAACATGAACATGAAAAATAGAAAAGGAACTAAGTGGATAATAATCATTGTCAAGAATTGCAAACAAAAATGTGAAAGGAGCTGATAAGATAAGGCGTAAAATCTGCCCTGAAAAAGTGGAATTTTCAAAATGAGAACTTCAAAAAAATTCTTTCACAAAATTCGTGCCAGTTCTTGGTTTCATCATAATCAGCAGTTGCATAAGATTTATCATGCATAGTTTTCCTAAATTTTGGGGCAAAATATGTCTTTTTTTCTATAGAAACCAATGGAAAATGGAAAAGTTTTTTAAAACATCGTTCCCCCCTCAGCTACAGAACGCCACTTTTACAGAAGGTGTATATCACTTATACACATCTTTTGACAAAGTGAGGTTCTGTAGCTGAGGGGGGAACGATGCCCCAGAGACAAAAAATTGAAAAAGGGAGGGTGGGGGGCTTTTTACAAATCTGTGTTTTAGGCTGCAATATAAGCAAAATTTATTTTTTCCCTTTTAAATTCATTCATTTATTTATTCTATACATGTTCACATGAAATGCACAAGATTTTAGAATGAAATAAACAGGAGTGTGCTGTTTATTTCTACACAATGTGTATTTCTTGGTAAAATGTCTACGTTTTAGCCAATGAATACAAAATACAACCATATTTCAGATTCAAGATTTTAAAATTTATGGAAAAAATTGAGACCAGACTTTTAAATTTAATTTCTAGTATCTTGTTTAGACTATAACTATGTTTTAAAGTTTATAGATATCCATATTAGCCAGATTGTTCTTAATTTTCAACGTTTTTTGATCGATATTAGCTTCTTTTCAACATGGCTACCCCCTACTCTTTAGACTGTAATTTAAGTATCTAGAAATAAGCTTACCAAAATAAAAGTTGTATCAGGAATCTCTAAATACATTACATTTTAGTAATTATCAAGTTTTTCTTGCGTACAGATCATTATGTACTTGAAATACTTGATGAGATTCAGGGCTAAATACAGCCCTTATCTTATCAGCTCCTTGATATGTCATTCATTTGCAAATGAATGAGACATTGGGTTATGTTGTACAATATATAATGTATACGTAATTTCAACAAAAATAGAAAATTGATATAACAAGCAGAAATAGATACATATATGTACTATTGATTAAACGTCTAGGATCTCATACATCAGTTCATCTATAGAATAAACACAGCACAAGTTAGCCCAATGTCTATTGTTTTTCTCTCAGAAAATCTGTACTGCCGCCATTCTTGACCGGAAGTATTTTTTCAGAAATGTATCAATGTTTTTGGTATTCTGAAACCAGTAGAATACTAGTAAGGAAAAGATTGTCGACAGTGTTAAACGTCTTCAAATTCAAAAGCATCATTTTAAGAAAATATATTTTTGCAGCATGGTCCAGAAGACAACTTTGCAGTGATCACAGAGAAACTCACACGCACAAAGGAATGTATTTACCGATTAAAATCAACTGTGAACACCAGATTCGAGTCTATCTTTAAAGACCCTGATGTTATCACAGAGCTTACCTACCTCCAAGAACATTATGTCATCACACCAGCAGACAAAGCCTCAAATACATGTAATTACACATTTACTTGAAAAAGTACTATTTCGACAGTCTAGTTAAAGAGTTGGGTTTAAATTCGACACCTGGAAATCCCACTTACACCCAAAAAAACCTTTCTGCCTCTGAAATAATAGATAATCACAAATCAGCTCTTGCTTCCTTTGGCTTCGACACTAACAATTTAGATTTAAAACCAAACTTATACTGCATACCTAAAATGCATAAGAATCCGTACAAACAACGTTTCATCGCTGGTTCCTCAAAATGTTCTACCAAATCTGTATCGATCTTACTCACCAAAGTTTTATCTGAAATTCTAATATGACTTGATTCTTTTTCCCTATTAAGACAACAGACGCGAGCCGGGCTCTATTCTCCAATATAGGCCCTATAGCGATAAGCCACGCCTACCCATTTTCTGAAAACAGATAAACCGGCAGGAACTGGTTTTTACCAAGAATCGATTTTGTCGTAAGGTCCAAGTTTGGTCATCATTAGAATAGAAATAAAAAATGACAAGCCGGGCTCTATTGTCTCATAATGCCCTCGCGTCCTCAGCCAATCACATTTATCACCTCGCCGCTGGCGCGGCTCGGTAATAAATGTGATTGGCTGAGGACGCTCGGGCATTATGAGACAATAGAGCCCGGCTTGTCATTTTTTATTTCTTAATCAAATCTGGGCTTCAAAAATATTGTTCGACAGTATATTCTCGCAGTGGTATCAACCAGATGTGGATTTTAAAGAATTCGAAGGAACTGTTAGAACATCTGAAATCCACTCATTTTAGTAGAGTCCATTCGATCAAAGCCTTTGATTTTTTGACACTTTACACTACAATCCTACATTCTAAATTGAAAGAAAGACTCGCAAAAATTATAAGTAATGCGTTTACAAGTAAGAACGGCAATCGCAAATACAAATTTATTGTTGTTAACTATGACAAAACCTACTTTGTAAAAGAAAAGTCCGATTCTGAAAATAAGTACACGGAAACAGATATTATTCAGATGTTAAACTTTCTGATCGACAACATTTTTGTGGTGTTTTGAGGAAAAGTCTTCCAGCAAATTGTCGGGATTCCAATGAGGACCAATTGTGTCCCAATCCTTGCCGACATTTTCCTCTACTCGTACGAAGCTGAAGTCATTCAATCTTTGGTCTCTGAAGGGAAAGATACTTAGCTTCTGACTTCAACTTCACTTACAGACACATAGACGATGTGTTGTCCATCAATAATCCAAAATTCGCGGATTACCTTAGCAGTATCTACCCTTCGGAGCTTGAAGTCAAAGAAACTACAGAGACAAATAATTCAGCATCCTATTTGGACATAATGTTGTCCTACGAGATTGATGGTCACATGAACTCCTCACTCTATGACAAACGTGGCGACTTCAATTTTAGCATCACAAACTTTCCTTTTCTGAGTAACAACATCCCTTCATCGCCTGCTTATGGCGTGTTCATATCTCAGTTGATACGCTATATCAGAGCAAGTACGAAATATGCGGATTTTATTGTGAGAGCTAGACGTCTTTCAGATAAGCTTCTCAGTCAGGGATATGTTTGTGACCGACTAACATCGTCACTGAGGAAGTTCTACGGTCGATATGGGGAACTCGTCATACACTATGATGTCCCACTCTCCGGAATGGTGGATGATATTCTGTCATAGACCATTTAAACCATCAAACCAAAGATTGTACTCTATGTCTTCCGAAATGGAAGTTACCGGATGTGACAATTCTACCGAATTGAAGCGACGGGTGTTGCATGCAAGCAGGAGATGCTTACTCTTCCTGGGCACCTGGTCTCACTCCCATATCGGGAGTTCGCTTCTTTTCATACGGTGGAGGTTTTTGTTTGTTTGCTTTGGTTCCTGTTTTATTCTGATTTTGTATGCCTTCGTTTTCTGATTTTTCTGAATTATCGATTTTGTGCTGTATACAGGGATATAGTCATTATCCATATTTGTCATACAGGGATATGGTCATTATCCATATTTGTCATTGATATAATTGATAACCTGGTTTCAACTAAAAAGTCAAGTCATACTAAACCATGCGAGTTATCTATCTTTTCACATTGATTCAATTTGTAATGAAAGAAATTGACATTGGATGTATTCATCATTTAATGGTTTTTTTTTTGTGTCATGTGATCTTTTAAAAACTTTTATACTATCCCAGTAGATATTGAAATAAGAAATGTTTTGAATTTGGTCATGTTTAGGAGTTATTTCCCCTTGATGAAAATATCGGAAAAAAATTAATTACAGAAAAAATAATTGGTGAACTTTTGATTTTTCAGCGAAATTTGATAATATATATTTTTTTTTTTTTTTTCATTAATTTTTTGACCAATCGATATTTGATGCCCAATCATTCGTTTGAAAATATAAAGAAAAAATAACACACACTTACAATGATTTTTTGGTAAATTCACTGTTTTCACATTCTGATACGAGCTAATGAGCGACCCCCCCCCCCCCCCCCCCTTGTATTAAATGATACAGCGAGAGAAATCAAAATCAGCTTTAAACTTCCATTTTTGGTCAGTCTTACTTGCTTATATACTGACTTGTATCATTAGTGTAACATGATTCATGTAATATTTAAACATGTTTAAACTTTACTAATTCGCTCGGCGCCCTTTTAACAGCGCCGCCTACAAGACATCCCGTACATGCAATGCAGATTTTCATTACATAAATTTGTCCTTCGTGTTTCTATGAATGAAAGTGAAACACATAAACCTAAACAAGATTACAAAAACCATAAACGAAAGGCTAATGAATTCTGGATAAAAAATACAAAAGAGAACAGGAAAATTGGACAAACAGATAGCGACACTGACACAGCTTCACAGAGACACGAAGGACAAACAGATAGAGACACTGACACAGCTTCACAGAGACACGAAGGACAAACAGATAGAGACACTGACACAGCTTCACAGAGACACGAAGGACAAACAGATAGAGACACTGACACAGCTTCACAGAGACACGAAGGACAAACAGATAGAGACACTGACACAGCTTCACAGAGACACGAAGGACAAACAGATAGAGGTATTGACACAGCTTCACAAAGACACGAAGGACAAACAGATAGAGGTACTGACACAGCTTCACAGAGACACGAAGGACAAACAGATAGAGACACTGACACAGCTTCACAGAGACACGAAGGACAAACAGATAGAGGTATTGACACAGCTTCACAAAGACACGAAGGACAAACAGATAGAGACACTGACACAGCTTCACAGAGACACGAAGGACAAACAGATAGAGACACTGACACAGCTTCACAGAGACACGAAGGACAAACAGATAGAGGTATTGACACAGCTTCACAGAGACACGAAGGACAAACAGATAGAGGTACTGACACAGCTTCACAGAGACACGAAGGACAAACAGATAGAGACACTGACACAGCTTCACAGAGACACGAAGGACAAACAGATAGAGGTATTGACACAGCTTCACAAAGACACGAAGGACAAACAGATAGAGACACTGACACAGCTTCACAGAGACACGAAGGACAAACAGATAGAGGTATTGACACAGCTTCACAGAGACACGAAGGACAAACAGATAGAGGTATTGACACAGCTTCACAGAGACACGAAGGACAAACAGATAGAGACACTGACACAGCTTCACAGAGACACGAAGGACAAACAGATAGAGACACTGACACAGCTTCACAGAGACACGAAGGACAAACAGATAGAGACACTGACACAGCTTCACAGAGACACGAAGGACAAACAGATAGGGACACTGACACAGCTTCACAGAGACACTGACACAGCTTCACAGAGACACGAAGGACAAACAGATAGAGACACTGACACAGCTTCACAGAGACACGAAGGACAACTGAACAATCTCCAGTGCAAGTGCCGAGGCATTGTAGTCTAGAATGCATTGTAGGTTGTGCTGCATAAACACACCGTTCTAATTATTTTCACATGTTACATATCTAAATCTATAACAATTTACATGTGTGAGGCGCCACATGAATACAATTTTACAGCGCCACCTACGATTAATATCGATTCTACAAAAACTTCTGTGGGGATTTAGATAATACAATCAACTTATACTTTCTGCAAAGAAGCAAAAGTGAACTCCAAATGAAGATGAGTTCAGGTGTCCAGGAAGAGTAAGCATCTCCTGTTTGCTAGCAACACCCGTCACTTAAGCCGTTCAGAAAAAATGTTAAACTCGGTGTTTTGGATGGTTTTAACCTAAAATATTTTCCAACAATGAGGACAAACTCAGTCGCACACAAATGTACCCTTGGACCAGTAGTTTTTCGTTTCTAGATCCCTTGCCCTCTGAACGAAATCGTTGTAGTTTGAGCTTGCTCTGGACTAGCGTATTGATTGCGATATGAATACACCATAGGCGGGAGACGTAGGAATATTACTACTAAGAAAATGAAAATTTGTGATTTTGAAATTTAAGTCATCACGTTTCTCATTGAAGTAGTCAGGTATACCGTCTGCCCTTTGAATTGACAGTAACTTCGACCAATAATAAACACGTCTACGTGTTTAATTCACCAGTTCCTGGAAAGAAGCATCATGACCAACACTGACGACAGCACCTGTCCAAATCACGACGACAAAGACAGTGTTTTACACCTACATTTCTAAAAGCTAGGCTACATGAGCGCGCATCATCCAGCAAAGCTTCATACGTTTTTGATATCATGTATGCCTTGATATCTATCTCAAGCCTGTTAAACTACGTCATCGTATGGGTACCAAATCCACTCACAAGACGCCATTTTCGTCGCTTTGTCCGTTAGGTAAGGCATAAACTAATACTAAACAACTGAGTATTTCATATTCATTGCTTGCACGGAATCTTAAATACCACATACTATTCCGTCAAGAAAAACCTTATTTTCTAATTTTCCTCCGTTCTCTCAATCATTCGACATTCATCTCAACCACATGTAAGGGTAACGAACACACTTTCTCACAGTGGACTAGGATTTTGACAAAAAATTGCAGTAAAATTGGCCATATACTGAATCTGACAATATACACTACCTAGCCATCCAGTATATCAATAGATACCAAAGTCGATAGTAAGATAACCAATCAGACATCTTAACCGTGATAGAGTCTCATATTTTTCAAATGTTCATTTTATGGATAACGAATGCACTTTCATTTTATGGCTAACGAACACACTCTAGCGTCCACTTTTCCCTAACACATTTCACTATCTTTATGGAGATCCGTCTCTATGGTCTTATATTATTGTCTGCCTGTTTGTCCACTTTCCCCCACACATTTCACTATCTTTATGGGGATCCTGAGCAAAGACTCTATTCCATTCTTGTTTCATGATTTACGTGTTATCTTGACGTTATTGTTCTCCATGTTGGTGAGATATTTAGTGCGATGTCCCTTATTTGTTTATGTGGATCCTAAAGAATTCTAATGAACTTTTTGAAAATTTAAAAGCCACCAATTTCAATCATATTACCAGCATAAGATATTTCGACTTCTCCAAGCTCTACACTACCATTCCACACCAAAAGCTCAAAAACAGATTGGCCAATATTATTCGCAATACCTTTCTTTCAACAAATGGGAACAGGAGATACAAATACCTTGTCATACAGCGGGAGGATACTTATTTCGTGAAGGAACACTCTGATTCAAACAAAAAGTACACCGAAGATGATATCATCCGGATGCTTGAGTTTTTGATTGACAACATTTTTGTGGTGTTTGGAGGAACTGTATTCCAGCAAATAGTTGACATCCCCATGGGTACCAATTGCGCCCCACTGCTTGCGGACTTATTTCTATATTCGTACGAAGCTGACTGCATCCAGACCTTGCTCACGAATGGGTGAAAGCACCTCTCATCTCAGTTCAATTTTACCTTCAGATACATAGATGACGTGTTGTCCATAAATAATCCGAACTTTAAGGATCATCTACATGAAATCTATCCTCATGAACTAGAGATCAAGGAAACAACCGAGAGCGATAGATCCGCTTCGTGCTTGGATATACTTCTAACTCTCGACGCAAACGGCTATTTGAACACCTCACTGTATGACAAGCGTGATGATTTCAGCTTCCACATAACTACTAGTAACTTCCCTTTCACGAGTAGCAACATTCCGTCTTCTCCTGCTTTAATATGGTGTTTTTGTTTCCCAACTCATACGCTACGCCAGGACATGGTCTAAATATGAAAATTTCATCGTTAGAGCCAGACGACTTGCAAGTAAGCTACTCGTTCAGAGTTATATTGCACAATGGCTGAAATCATCTTTGAGGAAGTTCTTCGGTCGCTACGTGGATATAATAAAAGCACACCAGATCCCCCTTTCCAGAATGATCAGTGACATTCTGGATTGTGATTGAACGGCTGTCATCATCACCAAACAAGACTTACCTGATGTGTACACCAATATGTACATCGAGACAATCACCGAATTTGACATGTTTCCATGGAGCTGTTGCGACGAGTGTTGCATGCAATCAGGAGACGCTGACTCTCTCCGGGCACCTGGTCTCACTTCGGAATTTTATTCATTCCGAGGTTCGCAACCGTTCCTATGGAAAATCTAATGATTTTGCCTTGCCTTCTAGACTTTGAGACTAAATAACTGATCGGTACTTCTTAAATGTTTATTGCAATCTTTCTCCGTTTCACTGAAATATTTCACGTTCAAGATCTTGTCATTATTTTTGCATGAAGGTGCATAAAAATATTTCATGAAAAGAGTAAGTGGTGTCCATGTTCTACGAAGTGTCCGCAAGGACTTATAAACTGGAAGGATATTAGAATTTTTTCAAATGCTTTAAAAATATGAGAGTAAAACAACACATGCCTCATATCCATATTGGCGCGCTTTTCGTTGAACACTGTTTCTAATGTTCAAAATTTATGTTACACATGATAAATATAGGAGTTCATGTATAAGAATACATTTCTAATTATTATTTTCTTTTAAATAAGATTTTTATAATATATATAGAATCTATCTTGTGTAGTTATTGGGGGGGGGGGTTTGGTTTTTTTTTTTTTTTTTTTTTTGGTTGTTTTTTTTTTTTCTTGTAAATATCCTGAAAAGGTACGGTGAAATGCAAATTAACAACATTGAAAGGATACCTACAAGAAAAGGCAAATTGCTTTAAAGTAGAACAGTCTGTATCTTAAAAATTTTTCGTTCATATTTCTTCAGTAAAGTGAATCTACAAGACCAGGAAATTGTAAAAAAAAAAAAACAAAAACAAAAACAACCAAAACGCATGACGTTTCAGTAAGCAGCACGTGACCTCGAAATATCTCCATCAATATTCAATGTTTTATACAAACAGTGAAACGTACATGTGTTTCTAAAATTATTCAAATGAAATAAAAAGTAAAAATCATTAAAACAACTGCAAAACTAGTGGAATGGAATTTATTGTAGGTGGCGCCACGCAAAAAAAATTTCTATAACTTCGTTGCTCCTTCAATTTTAATGTTGTAATTTTGAATTTTACTATATCTTTTCAAGATAGTTACATGAGCATTTCTATTTGCAAAAATACAGATTGTATACGTACTATTATACCCATTATCT
Source organism: Pinctada fucata (assembly GCA_028142955.1). Classification (NCBI taxonomy): domain Eukaryota; kingdom Metazoa; phylum Mollusca; class Bivalvia; order Pterioida; family Pteriidae; genus Pinctada; species Pinctada fucata. The sequence continues at coordinate 57,635,947 of AP027107.1, forward strand.
AAGGGATAATGTATATATACAAAAATCCGTTAAATTTGTTTGTAATAGCGCCACCTATATCAAATTGTTAAACGTGTTATTCTCTTCGGTTGCTTGTTTGTGCACTTGTTTTCATGATTTCCAAAGTTTATATCATTTTGATACCTTTCGAGGCGCATGTGTATCTAGCTGTTTGCATAGTTTCCATCTATTTAATAACATCGGTTGTTCATCGATCGGATCTTTTATATGTTGTAGATTTACTACACTGAAATGTAATATTATATGAAAAAAAATGTATAAAGATACAAACTGTGCCACATTAAATTCATTTCTTAATTTTTAAAAATCATGTTATTTTATGTAAAATCATCTATATATTCTGCATCAAAAAGCGAACATTTCTTTGTTCAGTTTGTCTTACTCTGGGCGATTACCAACATGAATTACAAATTAGCACAATTACCTATATAAAAAAGAAGGTACACTTCCCTAGGAAAACAAACCTGTCGTACTCAGGTAAAACTATATCTTGCTGGGGGAAATGATAATATTTATGTTGAATGTTCAGTCTGTCAGAACTCACAATGGAGAGGGGTAATTGACTGTGGGGATTAGCCTAATGCCAAAGGAAAATTCCAATAAATTTCAATATCAATCGACACGCTCTTATGAGCCTTTACAAAATGAAAACTTTTCTCTCTTTCTCCCCCCTCCCCTCTCTATCCGAAATAATTTATTCTTCAGCGATAAAAACTGATATTTCTTATCAGAACAGAATACAATATAAATAGCAGATGCCCAATTTCTCGGGATGTGTTGAAAATTTAAAACTCGAAACTGAAAAAAATAGCAAATGAGAATCTTTTGTCAATACTACAATCTATCTCATACAAAAATAATTCTTCTCTTTTTTTATAGAAAAATTTCAATTTTGTCTTTCAATCATTAGAGATTACAAAAATAGATTTTGAAGCATTGTTTCATAAAAACCATAAAGAGTTTTGCATTCGAGCATACACATAAATTTAGATTCTGTGACAACAAGACTGGCTTCCATATTACAGTGGTCAATCTGATGTCCAGTTAAGCCGTACGTCCGCCACTACACTGACCGAGTGTCCTTTGTCGTGTGTCAACTGTCTGCAGCTGATCTAGCATGATGAATGAATTGCAGTCGCTGCACATTGATCCCGATTATTTCTCCACAGATGCTCCACCTTATTATCTGTTGTTCATCCTTTGTTTTACATTGTCCAGGTCGATGGGTTTGTACAAGAAAGTAAGGCATCCGAAGATGACGCTTCTTGACATGATGGAAAGCAAACTAGATGCATCTGAACATGCCCAATATCAAAACAAGTTAAAAACAATTCTTCATTTTCTTTTTTTGAAAGTCTTCTCTTGCAAGAAAAAATTACTCGATTATGTTCGCTTTATTAAGACTGCGTATGAATACATGTAGTTGTTTAAATGACGCAAATATTTCAGCTATGGTGGCATCATTCTGTTCTAGCCAAAGCGTAAAAATTCAGTCATAGCTTTTATTCCGCGACTCAAATTTAATAGCAATTTAATGGCATTTTGAAAATGAATAATTTTAGTCCCTGCTAAATTATTTTAGCAAAGACCCAATTAAAATACTGCCATGGCTTATAGTTGTGGTATAAAGCAGTTTTAGCTAAGACAAATTGCTAATTTCTATTTAGCCATAGCTGAAATGGTAATTTCACGAATACATATTTCCTAAATGTCGAAAATGTTAATCTATTTAGCTACAATATTATACCATGGCTAAAATCAAATTCTGCCATGGTTGAATCACAATCGCATATTCTCGAGCCATTCCGTTTTTTTCCCGAGTGTGCGACGGAAAGGTCCGAGAATGTACGATTGGGCTGAAATTGTATAGCTAAATGTGATCCCACATATCATACGTCTCGCCATAAGCTCTAACTCTCATTCTCACAGTTATTCGGCGTTCAAAATAGTGAGAAATTACTATGAAAATAAAACTAAAAGAGAGGAGGTTATCTTTAACAAGATTCGGTTCCGCAGCACCCACAGCAAAACACAAAAAAAATCCCAAATGCGAAAACACAGTTGATAAGCACAACAAGAGACACAAAAGGGACAAGGAAGACCAAACACAAAAGACTGCATAAGCCAACGACACTTGTGAGCAATTGATGCCGATTTAGGACGATCATCTGCCACGCTAGTGCCAAATGGTGTTGTTATCCGGATTACGTGTGCATAACCCTACAATGTATCAAGGTACCAATGCAGCAGTCTCGAAGAAAGCACAACGAAACGGCAAAACGCAGGTAGCCAAGTAAATAACAGAAAAAAAACATGTAAATTGGTGTAAAAAATAGAAGTCATTAATTGATCTTTGAAAGAAAGTGATGAGATAGAGAACACACATTTAGAAACTAGACATCCAGTCATCAATAAATGCAAAAAGGAAGTTTGCGAAAATGAATTTAAAAATAAAATATGCATGCTGTTCGGAATCCGATATAGTGAGATATCACTGAAAAACATCGCCAAGAAATGTGATCGTCCATATGAATGACTTTCGCTTGAATTGTCCGACACACAATTTCACCCCTTTACATTTCTGGTTGAAAATTATTTCCATAATATTACCATTGGATTGAAAAGTTACAATGAGCGATGTAATTGCCTGAGTGGGAATTTCCTCTGATGGGTTCCACAAAATCATTTTATATTGGCCGTGCCCGCATAAAATAACTTTCCTTCTAATTTACATATTCTCTGTGTTCATCAACAAAACGAAGCAATATCGTCGCCCAAAGAGCAGGGATACCCTCTATTTACCAACATCATGCGGTCGAATTCAATTGCAAATGTTTGCTATACACCGAATATTTTCAATAGGGTAATTCAAAATGGTTGCAAATGTCACCTAGAACGTTTGATTGGGAGAAAAGAAAGGTTCACAACAAGGTAGTTCAGCGTCTTGATGGTCGCTTATGCATATGAATAGGGCCCCTTATGTTCTCACTTCGGCAAACTCTCTGCAAGGCTACGGTTGAGTGAATTTCTGCACCAATTTGCCCCAAAATCATGGTATCTTCTTGATTAAATTAGCTGTTTCTCCCACTGACTATAAATAAGGCATGCCATATGACTTCTATAAAAGATTAAATTGTGTGAGAGTGGTCATATTGAGATACAGTGGAGTCTATTCGTCAATAAGGTCACCCAAGATGATTTCAAAATTATTTCAAATTAACAGGGATCATCACAAATATTTAGACAGTTTGTTTTTCAGTGTTCCTTTTTGCATCTGACTTAGACCAATATTTGTTTACTTACATTTATCCATACAGAACATACACGTGTGAATCCATGTATAGCTTGTTTACAGATATCTTAAATGAGGCGTATTTACAGTCCCCGTAGCCCCGCCTGGACTCTGATCTTATAGTCACTTAAACGGATTACACAGAAAATAAATTTGAAGAAGAGGGTATATTAAAACTATTTTAAGTGTGTACACGTAATTAATTTCGAATAAATGAGATTAGATGTCAATTCATCGCTAGATGAGTTGTAATCTTCTTTAAAGGTCACGTGACTTAAGCGACATAAATCACCGAGTCGGTTAGATGCTGAAAGCTCCAACACGGTGGATTTAGCGCCACTGTTTCTCTCTTCATTCACAATTTAAATCTCGATTTTGTTCAAAATGTAAATATTCTTGTTGTAGTGACGTATAAGCCGATCAAATAACATTGGTTAGAGATTATGGTAAGAAACCTTTTCACTCAAGCAGGACGAAATGCTTCCGCTTTACGAGATCAAACCGCCAGCATATTGGATACATAGAGGAAGCTACCCCTTTTTCTATATAAAACTATTTTAAAGGGTTGATATCATCATTTCCTTTTTCCTGTGTCATCTACCATTAGTTTTACTTTTTAAATAATGCAAGTAACGTCATGGTATCACAAGACGTGCATCCTTTTCCGGTCTCAAAGCAATCCAAAAAGAACAACATCCGGTGAGGAAAGAAAATATAGAATAAAAGGGGAAAAGTGTGTTTACTTGAAATTTTTTTAATGTCCTTTCCCATATTACGATAAAATTTAATCAATGTGCAGAGATGAGCAACGAATACATCATTTCGTATTCTGACGTTGTTCGTTCTGAAAGCCATTCTAAAACAGTAGGATAATTTCAATGTGTGTGAAAATACATTTCAATAGATATCAGCGCCTTCCTGTCATCTTTTACAGTACGGTGAAGCTCAATTGTAACTCAATAGATAACAAGAATTAATTATTAGTCTGCAGGTCTACGCTCACGACTATTTCCGCGCCATATACATTTCACTAGATGTATAACAAAGGTGAACACGGGTTATTTAGTGAAAATCGAACCTCGGGTTGTCTATTTCATCGATGTGAAATTTACACCAAATCATGTGAATAGACAAGGGCTGGGGGAACTCGTCTTTCGTGAGGAGAATTCTAGCGATGGGAAGGGAATACCTGGGTATTGTAACACATCAAAGAAAGTGATAGTAACTGCCCGTTGTATCCCAAATGGGGGCGTTTTCTATTACAGATGTAAAAATGGTTTAATTTCCCGTCGAGGAGTCAAGCATGTATAAACACAAATTAAATTTATTTCCACAGCTTTTAGATTTTCTTACCAATTCAACTGAATCATTAAAATAGCTACAGTTGGTTCATCACAGAGGTCCCCTGGCTTATGCATAATGCTCAAATCTAATATCCTGACCAATCTAACAAACTAAAATGTTACATGGAAATCACTGCATGATTACACTGCGAGCTTCGCTCTTCTCTTACAGACTTGTTTTATTGGAATCTTTGTATCGGTGTCACAATTTGCTGATCAAAGAATTTGTTATTTCATTAGCTATCATCACCAAATTGTTTTTATTCAGATTTTTCTTACATAAAATCATCGATAAGAACTTGTCATTGATGGCTTACATCATTCACAAAATGACATAGAAACGTCATACAATGAGCTTCAAAGTTAGTGCATTTTAATTATTTGCAAATTTTGTGGACAAAACTTTTCCAAGATTAATGCAAAATTCATATCTTTGAATACAAGGTATCTCTCTTCTACTGTCTTTCTTTGTATTTGTGTTTGTATACAGGGATTGATAACTTTTCTTTTTTATTTTCATCAAGTTTGTTGTCAAATTGACCAAAATGGCAAACTAGCGCGCATTTGTGTCAATAAAATTGTATCTTGTACGTCATATTCCTTATTTCCAGTAAGGGATTCAGTAAAAAAAAAAAAAAAAATCAAACTTCAGAGCAGAGATGAAATTGGCACAAATAATATTTTGACATTTTCTATGGTGTATCTGTCTACCATTATATGACAAACTGTCTACCATTGTATGACAAACTGTCTACCATTGTATGACAAACTGTCTACCATTGTACACTCAACTTTTTTCCACCTTGGAATTTGCTACCCCGTGCCATCTCGCCGAAGCTTCATCGAAGGACACTTCTGATTGGGTGTCAATTTAAATCCCACCTACTTGCGTGACGTGACAATAACTACATCAGACCGACGGGTGAACTCAACTCAGTTAAAATCAAAAACACAACCACGTGTCGGTGTCGTGTGCGCAAAGTTTACCTATACTTATGATTTTTTGAATTTGATTAGTTGCACTTTGTCAGAAATCGTTGTGTGTACAAATTCGAATTTAGAACTATATAACACCTGATATAATAAAAAAAATATATTCACATCGGCGGTTTTTGAAGAGTATTTATGCGTACCTGCTTTTATCTCATAGTGAGAAAAAAAATCACAAACAAGAATCAATCCACAATCACTTGATGAAGATCACATACTTAGTTAAATATAGTATTTCAACAACAAGCATGTGATTCAACAGTTTTCTTATCGTTTTAAAACCTTTCCCCTTACTTAAAAATGCATTTCAAATTGATACAAATGATAGTTTAATCGTTGGATTTGATCATTATTGCCTACGGTATTCATTAGATTAGGAATACCCGATATAAATAGTAAACAAAACAACTTTGCCACTCGACCAATCAGGATGACGGATACAAAGCGTTCGTGAGTACATTTAAATTACCGTGCGCATTGACCTGGCAAATTCCAAGGTGGAAAAAAGTTGAGTGTATGTTGCAGTATGTTGGGCTAAGCAGAAAAACAATCAAACACAACACGAGCACGACAAATTTTACAAAACAACGTTTATTAGGTGTTTTGTATAGCATATATTTATACACAATCATACAGCATTGTCACTCTAAAAACATCTGAATTAAATACATATTTTGACGGACACAATGACACTTTGTGCGACCAATGACGTCACACGGCCACTTTACTTTATATTTTGGTGCGCGGTTTGCTCGATCTAAACAAGTAGCAGTTTACGAGTTTTTTCCTAATGCTTCAGATTATGCCGTTTTTAGTAAAAGAAATAAAAAACATCATTAATGATTTTTAAAAATAAGTTGATATATTGTAAAGAAAGTAACTTGAGTTCGTTGTTTTAAGAAAAAAGGAAACAAATATCTAGTACATGAGTATTGTGGACTTAATCTCAAAAAGAAAATAAAGTAGTCGAATAAAAAAAAATACTCCTACTTCAATGATATACATGCATTATTATCATCTTTCAAGAAATTTCATGATATTACAAAAATAATAATTTAAATAATATTGCATCAAAGGCGTTTCCTTGGAGACGTATTATGCTTTTTGTGATGATTGTCATGACGGGCTTTGGTTGGCCGCGGTGTCCATGACGTAAGTATGCACCAAGGGGGGACAACTGTACAAAGAAATCCGCCAGATGGAGTAACGCAGCACTTAGAGGATTTCATAAATGTCATGATATGCAATTATAACGTCAATAAAAAGCAACAATCAACATGAAATAAATTTGATTTGGGCAAGTTAAATAAATACAAAATCTGTGAATCCCTACTGAGATCACTGTCGTAATGTAAGTCAACGTGATGGAATTTTTGTAAGCTACGGGCATTTATTGATCATAAACAAATAGCAGTGGAGACATCGGTCAATATTGAACGTCCATGCTTCTCTGTACCCGCACTGTACCTCTCGTATTGTTTACTCGGTATCCTGAAATGTACCTCACTGCCTGTTGACTCTGCGCAGGCGCCAGGATGGAGCGTGCCTGCTAGAGAACTCTGACGTCATCGCTGTAATACTGAGGACCTTTCACGCACGTTTGTTTGTGCATATCAAACTTGTTTACAGAGTAAAAATACACAAATAATCTCTTGAAATGGTTTTCCCTGCCATCGAAGTAGTACATCAATTGCAAAATTAGTATGATTAAGTTCACAAAACTTGGAATTTAGGCCATGATGATGTGTCTTTATATTCGAGACAATCTGAGTGGTTTCCGCGGGAAATTTGAGGTGCCCCCATGGCGCCATAAGACACTTGGTTGCCGTTTACAGACTGTCCCATTTGATTTGAGACCACTGGAAGCTGCATGTGATTCAAATAGTCCATGTTACCATAGTAACTGGAATGACCGTATGGTTGTTGAGAGTACGCGGCGCTGTGACTGTTTGGCATGGGATAACCACCACGCTGCATACAGCTATTGGAATTTAGAATGTCGTTGACAGGAGGAATGGCTGCCGGACTCCATATTGACTGAGTGTTCATGGGACCATTTGTCATGGCGTTACTGAAGGCGGGTGGTTTGCAGTCTACGGGTGATGTTGAAGGAGGGGGAGGTGATTTGGCCTTCTTTGGTGTTGGAGGTTTGGATTTACCGTCCTGAGCTTTCTGTTGCTGTCTGCACTTAGCTCTTCTATTCTTGAACCATACCTTAAATAAAAGTTGTACAATATCTATTAGTTATCATGAACATTAACATGCATGAGTGAGCGAAATGTACGATGTTTGAGATTGAATACTTTTTTAAAGTAAAATGATTCGAGGAAAAAAGTGTTGTCGATGTCCTTAAAATATGATGCGAGAAGACACAGAAATGACGCCAAATGATAAGAGATTATGTAAAAAGGGTCACTTAACGAAGAAACCTGATACTTATATAACAACATGCGTAACTGACCAAGAATATTTGTGAAAACACTGAGCATCCAGGGAAAAAAAATATAAAATATGCATAATATTGTATTGCTGTGATTATGGCTGTCATATTACAATTATTTTTTAACTCATCGCTATTTGATCCTGTCATCAAAATGCTTCAATATTATTATTTTCTTTCCATATATAATTGAAGTATTCTTGTTTTTTTTTTCTCACTATTTTTTAAATTTATTTTTTTGACATCAATCAATGGTAAAGAAATGTATAAATGCCACATTTGGATAACAGCTTCCCTTCGACAAATAAAATAGAATAAAATGAATGGAATCGAAAGGAATTTATTTTTTGTAGGAGATTATGATTAATTAATTCCAATTAGAGGGAACTCTTTCTCACGTACAGTCACATCTTGGACAATTGAGTGGTGACCGTTCCCGCTTTGACACCTATGTACAGGAGTTAATTCCCTTGTCCTTTCTTGTCACGGTGCTATACTTTCAATTATAATCCATAATTTGTTTACACTAGTGCTTATTAAGGGAGAAAACGTGGCTCCGGTAACATAAATAACCCGAAGATGTTTTACTTGTACATTCCACAGGTCAAGTATTTATGTTTGACCTTTACACTTTTTATAGAGAGAAATTAGTTTCTCATGAAAACTAAAATTCTTTCTCCTATCCCTTCCCTCTACCTCGTATTTATTTGATAACGGACAATTTTCAAAATATGCAAAGATAATTTAAACGTTCTTTTGGGTCGATACATAATTTTCATTTTGGTCAAAACCAGATGTTTCTAATTTTTTTCCCCCAATTTTACTAAATTTTCATTTTTGATTTTTTAGGGGGGGGGGGGGGGTGTTTAAATGGGGTCGGGTGGAATTATAGCGATACATCGATTGACAATTACCTGTACTCTGGATTCAGGTAGATTGATTTTGAGTGCCACTTCCTCCCTCATGAAGATGTCGGGGTAGCGTGTTTTCTGGAAGAGGGACTCCAGTACGTCCAGCTGGGCGCGGGTGAAGGTGGTACGCTCCCTCCTCTGTTTGCGGGGGTTGTTGGCTGTAGATAGATACATGTCTAAATTAATTAAAGCAGATTAAATCTGCCTCTTTGTGTCAGAATAAAACATGGGTATAATACAACATACAAAAATTTTTAGAACATTTTTTTACAAGTAAAATTTGAATATAAAATATTTCTTTAAATTATTATTAATAAAAAAAAACCCTTCTGATTTTATCTAATTCAAATAACGCCAGTGTAAATTATTTTTGAAGTTTTATTTTTCTTTAATAATATTTTCTAACGAAAACTAGAAAACAATCGTCATACCTAAATAAAAATGCACATTAATAAAATCACATAATGATATCGATTTCTGAGTGTATCAATACGGAGCTATTTAGTGTATGCTGGTATGGGACACACGTGCGTCCATGTGGGTGTATGTAATGTCGTCCAGCTGTCTCTCTACCTTTATGAATTATGAAAAGCAACGGCAAACGAAATTCAAATAATTATTCTTAGCGTTCACATGGAATGTATTCATACACACGGAGAAATTCATGTTAACGCTGACTGTGGATTTTTAATAGATTTTTTTCCATAAAAAAAATTAGATAAAACTCAAAAATGAAAACTGATTTTCTATAGAAAATTTTCTTCGTTATAATACTAGTTATTTAGTTTAGTAATTAGTTTCAAAAATTATATTTAAAGTTTTATGCTCAAAATGGTAAGTTATAAAAAAGAAAAATGCAATCGGTCTAAAAAAAAAAAAGGAGAAAAGAAAGAAGTATCGACAAATAGACTACTTTGCTTTAAAAAAAATTTTATTTTTTTGGATAGAATACTTTTTAGCTATTTATTTACCAACTTATTATTCACGTAAACTTCTTCCATTTGCGTATTTATCTATCTATTTATTCTTTCATTACCCCTTTTGTGCTTTATATTTACTCTTTCATTTATTTATTTATTTATATGTATTTATTTACATGTATTTATTACTTCAATAAATATCTTTTTAACTTTTTTTTCATATTTTTGACAATATTTCCGTGACTGTGGTCGCGTTATGTAAGGTACAGTGCTAGTTTTATATATTTCATTGACAGGACGTCAATGATGATTTCAAAATTACTAAATATCGTTTCAAATGTCATCTTGGCGCCGTATAACAATAAAACATTGTGTTTCTTGGAGAAATTTGTGCTTGCCTACTCGTAAAACACATTCATTCAGAAGCCTACGGAGTTATGCCTATTTCATTCATTAAAACTTGACGGCTTTATTTCTTATAAATTTCAAATTTTAGGCGAATTGATGAGCTAAATGTCAATGGTGCAATGAAATTTACAGCTTCTCCAACAAAAGATAATTTAAATATTACAAAAGAAAGTTGCTGCGTTGCATTCATTATCTAAGCCAGATAGAGCGGGGCCTTTGTCCGGGACAGGAGACTGGGATACAGTATCCACGGACGCCGGGGAGAGAGCTGCACAAGTATGCGACGCCGGCAGCGCCAACAAAAGTCTACATTCACCCCCATTCAAGGAGAACTTGTAGTTTGTAACACACAACATACTAAATTGAATTCTGGGTCTTCTAAAGAAATAAGGCTGCTCCTCATATAAAATTGGTTGTATGATTGTAAAAGTAGAATCTGTGGTCACATCTCTCCGTGACGACATGAATGGTGCGGTACAGAATATAACGTATCATTTCCTAATAACTATCTCATCTTACACAGAAATGTCTTTATCTGCTTTTATTTTTTTTTTTCGGGGGGGGGGTTAGGGGGATTAGAAATGTCTTTTTGCTTTTTTTTTGGGGGGGGGGGGTTAGATGGGGTTGGGTAGGATAGGAGGTCAGCAATGTAGATAATAAATGTGAAATTTTAATCAATGGTAGATCTTCTAATTCTTTTTTTCTTTAATTCATTTATTTGGGATTTTTCAAGGAATTGCAGCACCTTTTTTGAAGAATGAATTATTTTTTGAAAACCTTAATATTACAAAATCTTTTATGTGTCCTCTGATTCCGATCGTCTCCTGTTATAACACCCTCCCGACGGTTCTCCTCCTATTACAGGGTTAATCCTAAGGGAACCTCCCCCTTATTTTACACAGTACATTAGCTACATAGGATAGCTATATATTACCACAGCCCCTCTAATCCCCATCGTTTGTACAGCCACTATAAGTAGCTCAAGTCGCAAAGTGATAAAATCGGAACAAATTACCACAATCCTTCTTTAAATTCCCTTACTTCATCTTTCATTTTTTTTTTTCATTTCCTTTCGTAGTTGTTTTTCTTTTTTCTTTTTTTTTTCCTTATCGAAATTTTTGTTTAGTCAATTTCATTTATGCGTTTGTTGGTATTTTTTTTTTTAATTGAATTTTGCATATTTTTTTCTTACTTTATTTATTTTTTATTCGTTTTTCATAAAAGCAATATTTCATAATATTCTTCTCTTGCTAATATGTCCTACTACAATATTAGAATTCCTTTTGATAAATAATAATTAGATTTTTCAGAATAATATGGATTTAGTAGTGTATCGTTTACAGACATGATGTAGCTATGCTCTCGTCTCGCTCACCAGCCTGTGGGTTAGGTATTCAAACCCTGGACTCCCACAGCGTGCTGGGTACGGTCAAAATAGCCTACAATACGCCCTCTCTCTGGTCTTCTACAGACCAACAATGGTCAACTTTTCTGGGATGGATATCAAACGATATTAACACCGAGATCACGCGGCGCTCCGTTTTTGTCCGGACTATACGGAGCGAGGCGAGGGGACACTCTCTTCTCTTTTTGCTGACCATAATTACAATTCGTACTTCGAGTGTTTCCTGTGACCGTCACAATTTCAACTTCATTACAGAAATATACTTAAGAGTTTCTCCCAATTATGAACTTGTACATAGGGACCACAAAAATTCGATTCGGTAACTATTCGTAATATTTCCGATCAAATTTTAACAAGGAATTTGAACCTGGTATCTCAATTTTTTCAATAGTAATGCAGCATTTTAGGTGTTTTGAATTTTGAATAACCTATGTAAAAGTGGAAGAATTTAATGAAATTCACAAGAGTAGGTCTCCATCGACTGACTTTCTGATATATTTGAGTTTGAGTGTGATGGCTGATTTCACACGTGAATGATGCTGAATTCTGTACCATCCTCTCCACTCAACGTACAAAACATCTCAACAAATTGAATTTTCTTTCAGAAAGTAATGACGTTTGATAATGGCGAAAATTCAATTTCTAGTTAGAATTTGTGAGATATTTTCCCAGGTGTAAGGTCCCACTCCTATAAGATGTGCCTCCCTGCTTGACAAACCTCAGTCTATTCACGGCGCCTATTCATCTATCCATCTATTCGTCCACCTTCATTTAATTATTATTCAATTTGTATTAAGTTAGATCTATAAGCACGTGTTAATTTTACATATTTTCTGTGCAAGTTCTCCTTTAATTTTCACCGATGCTGGTATATATTTTGTCATATAACCTAATGAAATTTATTTTCTAATATACGCTGTCTCATCTTTATTTCAATGCATTTTACTTTTTTAAAAAAATCTCTAGTACAAAAAAGAAATCCATCAAATGAATATGAAATTCCATGGTTTGGCGTTTTCTGCATGTAAAGAATGTCAAACAAAATTGCAGATCCTAAACCTAGTGGAATCGCAATCTTAGATGATAATCCCCTTAATGTGTTTATGTGTTTCATAAAAAGAGAATAGACACAATCTCTCTCTCTCTCTCTCTCTCTCTCTCTCTCTCTCTCTGAGAGGTAAGTTTTACTCACCAGGAGGATACCCCATTGCTGGATGCATCAGATCAACGTTTGGAGCGGACAAACTGATTCCGTTGACAGAGTAAGGGGCCTTGGATACAGGGGGCAGCACTGAAGGCTGTGAGTACGCCATACTGGCCATAGACATGCTTGGTGGTTGTGGTGGCGGCAGAGTCTGTGCGGGTGCGTGGTGATGGGGCTCCGGTGACGAATCGGGATACACTTCCGGTAATGGCGGATTCTGCACTTCCGTTTCCTGCAGCACCGGTGGTGGTGGTTGCTGAGCTGTTTGCATGAAAGAAAAATGTATATGAGATTTCGTATTTCCGCTTATTGGTCAATGATAGTCCATCAATGAAAATCCTGATCACCTGGACGAGCAATAACTCCGGAACCCGATCAGTTACATTTGATGTGGTTTCTGGTGTAAAATAGCGAGCTCGAATTTCATTACTGGAAAGTTAACACCTGTGATTTGAATGGTGTAGCTGAGAGTTTGGGGTACCTGTACACAATGTTATAATGTATTTCGCACATCAACCTCCCCTATACGAGGATAGGTGTCAATATCTATACGTATAAACAAGCCGTCTGTCACTCGGCTATGTCCCTCTTTACTTTAATCACTCACCCACTAATTCTACACAATAAATTCAGTGGTCATTGTCCATTTCATCTATCGTTATCTTTTCAACACCCGAAAAGAATAAGCCCACCCCTTTCTATTATCTGTCACATATTGTAAGGATTCTTCCGATTGGTTGCCTCGTGTCAACACAAACCAATCAATGAATGGATGTGCATGCGAGAACACGCGATGATTACCAATAATTTTGTTTTGATGCGAGGACAATACGGTCGCCGCCAGACTAAATTAAAGGGCTCATGAAAACTAATTATCTCCCATATTAGGTAGTTCTGCCTTAATCCCGAACAAACAAATTTGAACTGAAATTCCTGGAATTTCAAGAACCTATCTCCATGTCCAGTACATAATTATATTTCTCACCAATGGTCAGGGATTTTTTCCATTCTATAATCTTTTCATTAATTTTCTTTTTATCACAAAATGACCTAATTCAGTTTAGACAAAATTCATCATTTCATTAATTTTCCCCGTAGATTCATTACCTGACTGTCGTAGCGCATGGAATATTTACTGGAATAAGTAAATTAAAAAATCTAAAATATGCAAATGATTGCAAATGACTAACATTATTCTAGGAAATAGCTTCCGAGCCACATAGGCGAAAAATCAAATTATTTCGCTTCAAATAATTTTAGTGCATTGTTTCGGGCAAATTTGAAAAAAAATATTAGGTTGTTATTATTCATTAAAAATTATTCAGACAAAAAAGAGTATCTCCATTTTCTTTATAAAATGGCATGTTTGTAAGAGCGTCTTTCCTTATTAGGTTCTCTGTAATCCCAATCCCCATGTGTATTTTATACTGATCTCTTCATGTTATAAGGTACATCCCTGTTTGTATAATAATTTGTATACACGGAGAGGAGACGAAAGAGAGAACTGTCAGGGGAATTAGGAATCCATTTACTGCTGCAGCAAAAAATATGCTGGCAGAGAAAATTATTCTACTTTAAAAATGGTTTCTGAAATGATCTGTCAGATGACAATGAATGAATGAATGAATGAATGAATGAATGAATGAATGAATGAATGAATGAATGAATGAATGAATGAATGAATGAATGAATGAATGAATGAATGAATGAATGAATGAATGAATGATCTAACGAACGTACACCCTATACAGATCTTATTTCCCTTATCCATTTCGTTTTATGACGAGTTTTGTAATGAATCAAGAAATGCCAATACTTGTTCAACAATTCAAACACAAATCATTTTTACATGTTTCAGTAAACAACTCCAAACTATCTTCAAAAGGAACCTTGTGAACTTTACCATCTCGGGAGCGCTGTATAATATCAGATATTTGGGAACTAATTGATAATTTTGCTTTAAAACCAGATTTAGATGGGTGGTATGGAATATTTATTTTGTAATTGAATATATTATTTGAATTATTTTGGTATAAGGTTAGCTTTAAAGTGTTCCCGTCAGTTCTTTTTATGGCTATATTACACACGGCCAAAATCAACAAACGTGGAAGTGTGAATTTCAACACCGTCCAGGATGTCTTTATTAACTAAATCTAATAAGGATATCGCTGCAATAGCAGGACTTTTTTCTAGTGTCGTGATTTAATGGCTACGTACAATAACTTTGAATGTTCATATTTGCCATTAACAAATTTGCGCAGAATGGCAGAGTTTAGATAATAGAGCGCAAACGTCCGTAGTCTTGTTGACTTTTCTCTGGTTTGTGTTTGACAGTGATAACTCGGCTAGTTGGCCATATTACTGTTACGCTAAGTTTACTCTGTCACGCAGTCAAACAAACAAAGACAAATATTTATTTCCTATGTTTGAGAAATTCAGGATGGAAAGGAAAGACATATTCTACTCAGAAAACATGTCAAGGCGGTCTGTAATTCACGCATTTGTTGTTTACACCGGATGGCTTTTGACACGTTTCTTAATTATCTGTAAAAAGTCAATATTACAAATAACACACCCTCTTCCTTTTTCCTTTATATACAAAAAAATAAACCCGATGAAAATGTATAAATATATATGATAGAAAAATTATTTCAAAAGTACATGAAATATAACACTTTTTTTTCTATTTTCAAATGTGGCGAAATGTGTTAAAAACAAAAAGCCAACTGCTACAGATAAAAAGTTTTATACACTTCAGAATCCATGTAGAATTTGAGCTTATCCATGCGGATTTTTTTGATGCAGGTCTTGGATACCGTGCGTTATCTATCGGCAAATGGATTAGTAAATATACACCGTGAATATAATGATGAAATTACTGTATTTGATTACGATGCGCTGTCTTTAACGACGTCAAAAATAAATAAATAAATAAATAAATAAATAAATAGATAAATAAATAAATAAATAAATAAATAAATAAATAAATAAATAAATAAATAAATAAATAAATAAATAAATAAATAAATAAATAAATAAATAAATAAATAAATAAATAAATAAATAAATAAAATGTGCAGTTCGGTTTTAGAAAGAAAAATATAATCCAAGTCAAATTTTTAAGTGAGGAAAATGACACTTGGAGATGCTACTTAAAGAAACTTGTGCATTATAATGGACTGTTGATGTTATTCCAGCGGACTTAAAAATGACCCTCTGAATCTTCATTTAATGACTGGACAATACAGAAATCTTTGTAACCCTCCTTGTAACCCTTATATCTTATACGGTATGATTCTCTTTGAGTAAGAAAACTCAAAAGAAGGCCGAAGTTGAGCGCATCTTCTTAAATTCTATGAACTTGAGAATTGTTTTTGACGTTGAAATCATTCAACTCAATTGGGTATCACGAAATATCCTTTTTTAAGCTCAAAACATAAGAATTTTATTTACATAAATGCATTTAATAAATTTTTATGTACGGATATTTCATTTCTTCAACAAATATCAAGCGATTCAAATACGTTTGAAACAGATAAAAAAATGAAATAGAATGATAGAAATGTTACGACCAATAGCAGAAAACCCCTAAATCCTGAAAATTTCTTTGAAAAAGAACAAAATGAATAAAAAAAAACTTTTATCAGACAATCTTACCGTCTATGTCCTCAGGAGGGAGTGGACAGTCAGTGACGGACATCCCAGATGGATCTTAATACACGTCTAAATTATATTCCTTTTTTATTATCGAACGGATTGTATAAAAAAAAAGTCAGAAAATAGGATCGATTTGTAATTATTTCACTTAGACAAGTAAAATTCCTAGGAATGTAGTGAAAGGTCCACGGTGCACAAATATTGAAAAAAAAATTGTACGTATTAAAGTTAACTTAAGTCATGTGTTATAATGAAGTCATTCAGTATTTCAATGTTAATTAACATGTCTATTCACGACTGGTAGTACTTGTTCGTCCTCCATACATGTTCTTCGCTCTCTCATTCCAAATAATTAAATAATTGAGATATTCGTAAATTAGGGGATTTAATTGGCCTACATTGGTTGAGTGAAAGGTTGGCTGGTCACTTGGTCCAATGAGTAAACAATCCGAACTGCTCTAAGTATGTTTGGGAACAGACCATGTACAATAATATAGTGTATCGAAAAATCTACACCATTTATAATCAATTTAAAACAAAAATTTAAAAACTAAATGAAAGAAATAAAATCTTCTTATAAGTATTAAGTATTTAAGCCTTACCTTATATGTTTACACGATGTACTGTAATAATTCTCTAGGGTTGCAGTCACCTGTTCAAAGAAGATAATCCAACTTAATACCATACATGTTTGTCAAAAAAATTAAATCGAATTTAAAATATATTACATGCAATCTAGAATCATAGTGCAGAATTTAAACTACTTAGTACTAAGCAGATTGAAGCTGGCAATTTATCGCCGTCTTACCTTTTTGTTTTAGGTATTAACTCCCAAAATTGGCAAATGACTACTTGCAGATTAAGAATGGCCCAAATTTAAGCAGCTTGTCTTAACCGTGTAAAAGCCGGCTTACGTCGTACCGATGATTTTATAATAATGATTGATCGCAAGTTTTAGGTTTTAAGCTCAAAATACTCAGTAGAAATAAATTAGCCCCGCCCCGTATTGTTATAGGGACCAATCATAGCGCGTCATTGTTCTTTGCTCATTGTGTGAAGTGACTTGTAGCGGCCCCATCAAAGTGATACGTATTGAAGCCTTTATCTGCTCGAGTAAATTGTTGACCCAACACTTCAACGCCCCCTGATTACAGAAAAAATAAACTTCTCTAAATTTTGTGCAAAAATGAAACCAAACACACATATTTGAAATAAATCGTTTGAGATTAATTTACTTTCATCCGATTTTAAGGGATTTTTCATGATGTATATCCATTAATATCCCTAGATTTCTTTACCTTAGAATTGTTCGTATTTAATTAAAGTATAAAAAGAAGATAAGCTATAAAAGTAAACACTTCACATAAATATAAGTATCCTGATCGTCAATAACTTACAAGAACATCTTATTAATGAATGCACACAAACCTACTCGTTCTGGATTTTGCAAGAGCTTACAATTTCTGCATATATATGTATCTGTGGGGCAAGATCAAAATTAGCAGAAATGCTTAAGAAAATATTTATTTATTTATTTATTTATTTATTTATTTATTTATTTATTTATTTATTTATTTATTTATTTATTTATTTATTTATTTATTTATTTATTTATTTATTTATTTATCCGCTAATAATGGCTTTCGTGCGTGAGAATAAGAAAAATAAGAAAGTACAATTTAAGACTTTTTAAGTTTTTTTAAGCAAGATTTATTAAAATAAACAGAAATTTTATCAGAATTGAATGCAACGTACTGGTTTTACGGTGATTCCTGTCATCAAGCTGACTGTTTGGAATAAGTAAAGTAAGAAGAATAGTTAGCCGTGCACGTAGACGAATTTCGCTATAAATTTCAAGTACTGACTTTATTATATCACACAGTTTTATTAATAATATATATATATATATATATTTCTTTTAAATTTGCGATAGAGGAAAATGATTGCAAATTTAGGAAGAACTGCAATTTCTTTGAATATGCCTGTATTTCAATGTACATACATGTTTTTGATATACTGACAGTTAAGTTTAGACATATTTATTTGTAAATCAGCATTGTTGTACATTTGAGCGAACAGACAATTTTGGGATAAGAAATAAAGCTTTAAGCTAATCTAAATTCTCCTTCCATGGCCATGTAACAACAGATCTAATGGTGAAAAAAGTTCACATTTGTAAGCAAAAAGTGGAATACATGTATAAGTTTTAACAAAAGCATACTTCAATGCGCTCATTATATGTACAGGATGAATCATTGATACCATTCTATAAAATCGTTAGATTAGAAAAAGTTATTAAATACGTGCTTTCTATTGCCATTGTTGACTTTCGATGTAACTGAATGAAAGGTTGTTTTTTTTTTCTTAACGAAAGATACACATGTACTAGTGATAGACTTTCATTTTATGAGGAATGGGATTCATTGTTATCTACATTACTCCCACATTTTTCATCTGTAAAAATCGTTGTGTTTCGTTCATTCGAGGGATAGGAATGAAAAAAAAATTCGATTTTCCATCTTACGCATTTATTTTCTTTGAAAAATTATGCAAATCTAACTGAATTTAATAATTGAAAATATGAAATGATTAATCAACACAGGCAAATCAAAATGAGTCGATTCCTTTCGAATTACTTTTATACATATACTGACAGTTTCGTCTCAGAACTCTGCTTTTGTACATATATGTTTGCCGAAGGAATCCTGAATTTTTCTCTGGGGATAGATGATTTTACAGGCACTCGAAATTCAGGTCATAGAAAGAATAATCATTTGCCATGATTTGGTAAGGAGATGACATCTTAAGACCCTGGTTTTGGGTCTGTTTTATCATTGCGGGTTTATAAGTTTCTAAGTAAATACTCCACTTACACCTCGCTATAAACGACTACACACAATTTTATGTTGTAAAGTTAATTTGCGTGAAGCCAAGCTCGCTTTTTCAACATCAAACGGACAGCCTCTCGTGCAGGCGCATACACGAGCGAGACCAAAGCAAGTTATACTTAGAAATATTTCATTACTGTACAATATTGGTGGAAAACCCCGCTGTTCCTACAAGGTGAGCACCCGTAGCAGGGCGCGAATTTCCTAATTAATCTACAAAAAAGGCCGAAGTTGGGCCGAGATTCTTGTTTGTACATACACAAGCCTAATCTGGGCTATAATTGCTCGGGGATTGAGTCCAAGCTAATGTGAAGCACTTCGTTAACAGTCACCAAGGGGGACTACCCGGAGTTTAATCAGGGGAGATTAATCTCTCAATTACAATGTTTTAGAACCCTCCTCCCTTAGCCATGTTTTTACTTGACCACTACGACGGAACATTTTTGATTTTAACTTGTAATTGTGTGCTTAATTTCTTTTTTATTTGGTTTGTATTCTTATTTCCATACCATAGTTTGGGGTGTGTCGTTATAGCTGAATTTTCATTAGTCGGTATGACTTGCATTTGAACGACTGTTCGAGCATTCTGATATAGTATCAAATAAAAACGCCCACGCTAATAAAAAGTCAAATCATTCACCATGTAGTTAAGTACTTAACGAAGACCCTTAATTTCATTAACACAGAAAAGTTATCTCCCTCAGTCACCCAGCCTTGAGTATTATTCATCATGTTACTGTATTAGACTATGGTACCAACCAAACACCAAGTGCTTTTCCCGATCTGTCACTAATCGTCCTCCGCCCCAAACCGTCAGCTAATGCTTGTCAATGCGGAAAAGATCAAATCCTTTGTTTCTAGAATGTAGGAATTAAATTAATAGTATTAAAACCTATCTAACACAGTTACACAGATAATGGAGTGCAACCACTTTCATTTCATATCGACTAATATTTTTGTGACCGAAAATGATGTCGAACACTGTCACAAAATGATGTCGAACACTTTCGAGTTACTCTTTGAAACCAACAAGACTCAAGAGGACGTTGGCTAATTTACACACGACTCTAAACTCACCTTACTTTCAGCAATTTATATGCATTTTTTTTGGGGGGGGGGGAAGGCATAGTTATATTTTGGGGAGGGGACCGAAGGCCTACATTAACTCTTATATATTCGTGCTTTTCACAGGTTATGATGTATAATAAATATTACAGACAAAGTAATAAGACAAAGTGACAATAAACTCCGCCGTGAAAGTGTCCAACTCAACTCTAAATGATGAGTAAAAACGAAGACGACCCATGATTTGAGATTCCGAGGAGTTTGGAATTAATCGCGTAGCGTTGCTGAAGGTATTCTCAAGAACTGCATCTCAAAGTATTGTACATTGCCATCCATAAATTGTTATACACCTTTCAGATGCATTGATCTTTTTTTCTTTTTTTTAGAAAAGGGTTTAAAAATGCTTTAATGCCTAGAACTGTGATGAGGGACCTTAGTGCTAACAGTAATGTATTCTAAAAAATTTCTAATTTGGGGTGAAAACCGAGATTTTTTAACAAAAATTTGTAAACTAAATTTCAATTTTTTTCGTGTCTTTATTTGGAACTAGAGGTAAGTTGATCATTTTAGTAAGATTGCTAAAAAATCTTAATCAATTAAGATTTACCTATATAAGACATATAGGGAACTAACAGTGTATCGTTACTTTTGGGTGGCGGTGTATATCATATCACAAATATATAAACTTGATTACGTAGATGTTTAGGATTCTTATATTTCAATAATAATTGGGACAAGTCCTATATTCAGCACTGCGTACAAGGCGTTTTCTTATTTTCTATTTATGACAAATAATCCAGGAAACTGTAACTTGAATACAAGATTAGCGTAGTGCATATTACTTAATATTACATTGATAACCAACGATTTTGGTTAAAAGATGTGTGTAATATGATTAAATATAGCATATTGTTAATAGTAAATATCTATGTATACATCCTTGACCTTGTTATTCATCATAGTAGCACAGTTTGATAAGTTCTTCCACGAAATTGTTTGTAATTGGGAAATTTAGTGATGCTAAAGTGCATCAGAAACTACAAGTACCTCAAAAGTTTTCCTATAGTAATGAATTATAATGTAGACAGCCTAAATAGAGAAATAAATAAATAAATTTTACAATTAACTTGAATTTAATGGGATGCTTCCTCCTGTATCAATGGTGTCGCTATGTAGGGAAAATGAACATCTCAGGACAAACAGTTTTTCCTGTATCCTGACATCCTCTCTATGTGAAGGTGATTTCGCGGGCGAAAATTTTTTACTTTTGCAATTTGACTGTAACCTTATCATTTGACCTTGTCATCGATAATAGCCTTTTCCTAATCGATGGTTTACTCTCAGTTTAATATATAGTTTTGTTGTTTGGGGTTTTTTTTTAAAATACGATTTTCGATACATTGAAAGATCACATGACTTTATCTTCATGTAATGATGATGTTTTGGATCAAATGTACAGATTTGTACTGAGTGGTAGAGTAGACATATACATAGACGATGGGCATTAGTCCAAAAAAAAACATTTCACTAGATTCATTAAATAAACCATCACTTATGAAAATTAACTGCATGCAAACATAAGTTTAGTTTAGATATATATAGATGCAATTTATCTCTTCAATACATATGTTGTATTTACGAGATTAGTTAAACCATTTTGTTGTTATTGTTGTTGTTGTTGATACTAGCAGTCCAAAACAATTGCAAGCCAAGTTAGATTTGCATATTGAATTTGGGAAAATAATTTTATTAAAGCAAAACTGTTGAAATTTGAAATGGCACGTCATTGACCCAATTGCTTGAAAGGGAGTAAAACAGTACAAATAGATGATACATCAACTTTTTGGAAGAGCCCCTACACAACTAATCAGGAAAAAGAAAGCGATTTCCGATCGCTTTTATTTTCAAGTAGGACTTATATACTGTGGTTTGGTTACTGATACTTTAATCTTTCCGTGACAATCCGTGTTTATAAGTATCCCAGGAGATAAACTTTTTTTTTATTTTTACTACGTTTATTCTTGTAAAAGCAACCTCTAATAACACACGCCGGATTATAGATATCGGGTTCGGACCTGCTTCTAAGATTTAGACACGACCAATGGATGTTTTTGCAGAGAGTGTCATGCTATGTGTTAAGAAGGCGTGTCACCAACATGTGTTTTTATACTGTAGTACCTATATTACAATCCTCTCTGATTGTTACCCCGGTCCCAGACACTCCGAATAAAAACCTCATTTGTCCAATCTAATTAGGCAATGATTGTAAGACCGAATATTACTTATGTTAATCCTCTATTGTTCAATTTTAATCAGTCTTTTTAAGAATGTCATGAAAATTTAGCGTTCCACCAACACGTAAATCTGTAGTGTCCAAACATGTATGTTTTGTAATTGCGTTTAAAAAAAAAAAAACAAGACTTTGAAAAAGAATTCAATGGAAGGGTATGGTCAATGCTTCATTGCCAAAAATCTTTTTGCATTCGAGGTGTAAAAAATAAATCATGAAGATCCCATCTATGCTTTTGCATTTTAGAGAAAGGACATTTGAATAAAAAATACATGTAGAACTGTAAATTCCTAGCATGGTTAAATTTATCAAATACATGTCCGTCAAGTTCAAATTTTAAGATTCAAAGCCCAAAATAAAAAGTTTTTGGCTCACGTATTCATCCCCGAATTTGCGCATGCGTATTTACAAATTGAAGTAGTGACATAGACAATTTTAGTAGCCTTGTACTAGAATGGGTAGATTTTTATACTGATAAATCAATTGTAAAAAAGGAACAAAAACAAATGAATAAAAAAAAAATATTAAAAAATTAAAAATATGAATATGTGCTTGTGAAACACGAATGCCATTCACTGATTTTATTTATTTTTATTCATTTATTTATTTATTTATTTTTTTTATTATTATTTTTTTTTTTTTTTTGGTCCTAAAAAGGTCAAACTCTGAATTCAAGATCACATGTGGGGGAATGGTGTCTACAGAAGGTCACAACACATGAAATACACATTGGAAATATGACAACCCTAACACTTACCATTAAAAAGTAAGGTAAAAGTTTTTCAAATGAAGGTCAAGGTCACAAGGTCAAAAATTTGATATCAAATTTGCTTATTTAGAAAAAAAATGGAAAGGTCTTGTCACAAGGAATGCACATATGAAATATAATAGCATTCAAAAGATATAGCTAAGGTTAAAGTTTTTGCAGACAAACAAATAGAAAAAACTCAAACTCAGCAAAGATGGGATTGTGAAACAAACTTCTCTTCACTGCACTAAAATAGTTTATTTGTAAATGTTTCCAAAATTTGATGAACACTGCACACTCAAAGAAGTTGTCTTTTAACATGAAAACGAAAAGGGGTGATTTTTATATACATCTTTACTATACATAAGACAAAAATAACAAAATCAATAAATTTATTAATTTATTATCGAATACTGGGTCTACAAATATTTAAATGTATTTCTTTCAAAGTATAGGTATAGGTATACGTTCTGTAACATATCATTGGAAACATTTCTGAGAGACCAAAAATTGTTAGATTCATGAGTGTCCATACTCCTTTATTATTATGTTTCAGCTTTTACAGAAGTTGCAAAAAAGGCAAAGGCGACAAACATTTTTTTTTCAGAAAATGCCGTCAGTGCATTTTGTTCAGTCTGATATAAGATATCATAGATGAACATTCAACTTTGTGGGTTGACCCTGAATAGGTTTTGCAGACAAGAAATATCGTAGAAAAGCCTGTGTTTATGAAACACGAATGCCCCGGTGGCATCTTTGTTAGTATAAACTTCAATTTCTGTTAAGTATGTGAAAGGTCAAGGTCAACAATTTTTGTATCAATGGAAAGGTCTTGTCACTATCACTTACCATTCAAACGTTATGACCAATGTTAAAGTTTTTGAAAAGTATGTCAAAGGGCAAGGCCAAGGTCGTGAAGTCAAAAATTTTTGGTATAAATGGAAATGTCTTGTCACAACGAATACACATGTGAAATATGAAAGCCCTATCACTTACCATTTTAAAAAAGTTATTCCCAATATTAAAGTTTTTGAAAATGAGGTCAAAGGTCAAAGTCACGAGGTAAAATTTTTTGGTATCAATGGAAAGGTCTTGTCACAAGGAACACACATGTGAAAAATGAATGCCCTACCACTTACCATTCAAAAGTTATGCCCAATGTCAAAGTTTTTGAAAAGTAGGTCAAAGGTCAAGGTAAAGGTCACGAGGTCAAAGATTTTGGTATCAATGGAAAGTTCTTCACATGTGAAATATGAAAGCTCTATCACCTTCCATTCAAAAGTTATGCCCAATGTGAAAGTTTTTTTTCGGACAAACAGACAGACAGACAAACAGACGGACAGGCCCAAACCTATATGCCCCCGAATCTGTGATTCCGGGGCATAAAAATGATCACATACTCGATTGTAATACAAGTAAATATGTAATAGGTGAGATACCAATGTACTATTACGTACTCTATGTGATGCAGGCATGGATGAAATACGCGGGAACTGATTAAAATCATATAATCCGATTTATAGAGAGAAAAAAAGAAGAAAAAACATGTTGATTTCTGCATCTTGTATAATGTATCTAACTTTTTTTTCAAATTTCATAAATGACAATCATTGAATTAAGCCATCGTATTGAAGTGTATATGTTCTGTTGAAAGTCTTTGACCAATATTACGGACAGTGTGCCTTGGTCTCCGCCTATCAGTTTCTGATGATTACATCATCATGTTGACACTATCGTGCCATTGCTGACCTCTACCATGGACGGAGCACCAATTACGGAAGTTATTACGCAGTCCTGCGCAACATTCAGCGCCGAGGAGCAGATAAGGAGCAATCTCTATACGGCGTGTTCCGGACCCAGAGATTTGACATGAACTGGAGCAAGTGAAGTGCTCAAACTGGTATATCATTCAGAATTATTACAACTTATAGGATTATCAGTTCTCGTCAAGACAATAAGAGGCTTTATGTTTACTTTAACAATGATAAATCAAAGTTTGATTTAAACTTTTCAATTGTTGAGCATCTAGACAATGATCCCTTGCACCAGATAGTCGCCGGAACAATAACTACAACAGCTGCTAACGCTGCGACGAACAATACTGGAATACACTAAATAATTGGGAACTTAAGAGTACATAGCATACTTCGAAATTTAAAGGATAGAAATAATTAAGATAACTAATTGAGGTTTCTAACATATCTATACGCATGCATTTACTAGCGTGTGTTTCATCTTGAACCAAAAAACAAAAAATTTTGGCCAAGAATAACTGTTTATGAGCATGGATCCCAGAGACACTCATTGTGAGAGTAATGTAATGGAGTAAAACATAAGATGTGGCACCAGACGGGCTACATATGGTGGTGTTTATTGTTCTTAAAGGGTTATGCAAACTTTTATATGTAATCTACATTTTTTGGGCACCCCCATTTTCTTTTACAATTTTTACATGCTTAATTACTAAATTGGATCACTGAATTTTAAAATTTTATTTCAATTCTAAATTTAGATTGACGACTTGAAGTAAGAATGCTAAGAAATCCTTAACAATACAAACCAAGAATATACATCGTCATTGCAAGCACATAATTGTTGGCAGAACAGAAAAAAAACTAATGGACAATAAATACAGAACAATACTTTTACATTTTCAACAAAAAACACAAGGGCAAAATATCCTATAACCAACCAATACCAGAAGGTTATCACCGATACAGAAAGAACAAAACCAGTAGGTTATCAACAATGTAGAAAGAATATTACCACAAGGCTATCACCAATAACGAAAGAACAATTCCAATGTAGAAAGAATATTACCACAAGAATATCACCAATAGAAGGAACAATTCCAGAAGATTATCACCAATTAAGAAAGAACAATTCCATAAGGATATCAACAATAAAGAAAGAAAAAATCCTGAAGGTTATCAACAATGTAGAAATAATATCACCACAAGGTTATCACCAATAAAGAAAGAATAATACCAGAAGGTTATCACCAATAAAGAAAGACCAATACCAGAAGGTTATCACCAATAAAGAAAGAACAATACTAGAAGGTTTTTAACAATAAAAAAGAACAATTCCAGAAGATTATAAAAAAAAAACAACAAACAAACCCCAATTCCAGAAGGTTATCAACAATAAAGAAAAAACAATACCAGAAGGTTATCACAAATAAAGAAAGAACAATACCAGAAGGTTATGAACAATAAAGAAAAAACAATACCAGAAGGTTATCAACAATCAAGAAAAAACAACCCCAGAAGGTTATGAACAATAAACTAGAACAAAAATACCAGAAGGTCATCACCAATAAATAAAAAACAATTCCAGAAGGTTATCAACAATAAAGGAAAAAACAATCCCAGAAGGTTATCAACAATAAAGAAAGAACAATACCACAAGGTTATCACCAATAAAGAAAGAACAATTCCAGAAGGTTATCAACAATAAAGAACGAACAATACCAGAAGGTTATCACCAATAAAGAAAGAACAATACCAGAAGGTTATCAACAATAAAGAACGAACAATACCAGAAGGTTATCACCGATAAAGAAAGAACAATACCAGAAGGTTTTCACCGATAAAGAAAGAACAAATCCAGAAGGTTATCACCAATAAAGAAAGAACAATACCAGAAGGTTTTTACCGATAAAGAAAGAACAATACCAGAAGGTTTTCACCGATAAAGAAAGAACAATACCAGAAGGTTTTCACCGATAAAGAAAGAACAATACCAGAAGGTTTTCACCGATAAAGAAAGAACAATTCCAGAAGGTTATCACCAATAAAGAAAGAACAATACCAGAAGGTTTTCACCGATAAAGAAAGAACAATACCAAAAGGTTATCACCGATAAAGAAAGAACAATACCAGAAGGTTTTCACCGATAAAGAAAGAACAATACCAGAAGGTTATCACCAATTAAGAAAGAGCCACACCACAATGTTATAATAAAGAAAGAACGATACCTGAAGGTTATCACCAATAAAGAAAGAACGATACCTGAAGGTTATCAACAATAACGAAAGAACAATGCCAGAAAGTTATCACCAACTAAGAAAGAGCAATACGACAATGTTATCCCAAAAGGTTATCAACAATAAAGAAAGAACAATACCAGAAGGTAATCACCAATAAAGAAAAACCAATACCAGAAGGTTATCACTAATCAAGAAAGAACAATCCCAAAAGGTTTTCACCAATTAAGAAAGAACAATCCCAGAAGGTTATCAACAAATAAGAAAGAACAATCCTAGAAGGTTATCAACAATTAAGAAAAAACAATCCCAAAAGGTTATCAACAATAAAGAAAAAACAATCCAAAAGGTTATCAACAATTAAGAAAAAATAATTCCAGAAGGTTATCAACAATAAAGAAAGAACAGTTCCAGAAGGTTATCAACAATAAAGAAAAAACAATCCCAAAAGGTAATCAACAATAAAGAAAGAACAATTCCAGAAGGTTATCAACAATAAAGAAAGAACAGTTCCAGAAGGTTATCAACAATAAAGAAAAAACAATTCCAGAAGGTTATCAACAAAAAAGAAAAAAAAACAATTCCAGAAGGTTATCAACAATAAAGAAAGAACAATTCCGGAAGGTTATCAACAATAAAGAAAGAACAATTCCAGAAGATTATCAACAATAAAGAAAGAACAATTCCAGAAGGTTATCAACAATAAAGAAAAAACAATCCCAAACGGTTATCAACAATAAAGAAAGAACAATTCAAGAAGGTTATCAACAATAAAGAAGGAACAATTCCAGAAGGTTATCAACAATAAAGAAAAAAAAAACAATCCCAAAAGGTTATCAACAATAAAGAAAGAACAATTCCAGAAGGTTATCAACAATAAAGAAAGAACAATTCCAGAAGGTTATCAACAATAAAGAAAAAACAATCCCAAAAGGTTATCAACAATAAAGAAAGAACAATCCCAAAAGGTAATCACCAATAAAGAAAAAACAATACCAGAAGGTTATCAACAATAAAGAAAGAACAATTCCAGAAGGTTATCAACAATAAAGAAAGAACAATTCCAGAAGGTTATCAACAATAAAGAAAGAACAGTTCCAAAAGGTTATCAACAATAAAGAGAGAACAATACCAGAAAGTAATCACCAATAAAGAAAAACCAATACCAGAAGGTTATCACCAATTAAGAAAGAACAATCCCAAAAGGTTTTCATCAATTAAGAAAGAACAATCCCAGAAGGTTATCAACAAATAAGGAAGAACAATCCCAGAAGGTTATCAACAAATAAGGAAGAACAATCCCAGAAGGTTATCAACAAATAAGAAAGAACAATCCCAGAAGGTTATCAACAATAAGGTAAGAACAATCCCAGCAGATTATCACCAATGAAGAAAAAACAATACAAGAAGGTTATCATCAATAAAGAAAGAATAATCCCAGTAGGTTATCAACAATAAAGAAAGAACAATCACAGAATGTTATTCACAACAAATAAATAAAAAAAATCCAGAAGGTTATCATCAATAAAGAAAAAAAAAACAATCCCAGAAGGTTATCACCAATAAAGAAAGAACAAACCAAGAATGTTATCACCAATAAAGAAAGATCACTGCCACAATGTTATCAACAATATAGAAAGAACAATATCCGAAGGTTATTAACAATAAAGAAAGAACAACCCCGAAAGGTTATCAACAATAAAGTAAGAGGAGTATCAGAAGGTTATCAATGAAGAAAAATCCAAACTACTACTAGAATGTTATCATCCGTAAAGAAAGAACAATACTAGAATGTTATCACCAATTAAGGAAGGGCATTTCCAGAAGGTTTTGAACAATACAAGAAGGTCACACCAATAAAAAAAGAGCAAAAACGGAAGATCATCAATATTAAGGAGGTAGGATACCAGGGTATCATCATAAAAAAAGAATACCAGGAGGGTCATATTCAATGATAAAACAACACAATAACGTTACATAACATAAAGAGAGAATGATCTCAGAGCGCTTCTATGAATCAAGAAGAAGCGATGCCAGAATAGGACCAACAGGAATTAAAGAACGATACAAAAAATGATACAACCAAATGGCTGGAGCATACAAGAATGCCTCTATTAATGAAGAGCGAATAATGCCGTAACACCAATATGATAAAGAAAGAACAATGCCATAACAACCATAACAATTATATCAATGAAAATAAAACGGAAGGGTTCCAGCTCTATACCTTCATGAAGAAAATTCCAAACCATTTTTTTCTGTACCAGACACGTGTTTCCAATATTAAATTCTCATCAGTGATGCTTCCAGCGGAGCCACCAAAATTAATTTAAGTGGCGCCCTCTTTTATTTTTTGAATTTAGATTTGTATATTTACTTTACAGAGAACGCGCGGCTCCAAATTTCCTGTAGGGTCGATTCAGTAGCATAACCAAATAAAATATATGTTCAAAATAGCATTGGAGGGATGGTGCTAAGATGTTAACCTCCTTTAATTTAGGTGATAGTTTTGAATGGAATGACAAGTTTTCGAAATAGCAAAATAATATCTATGATGTCAAATCGATAAAGGGCCAAAAACAAAGCTTCTTTCAGGCGACAGAGCTGGAAAAAGTAATTAATACACTTCTAATCACCAGGTCACGGGGAACGATTTTAACTGCTCCACACTGCAACATGAAATAAGGAAATGAAAAGGAACCATAAGCTTACGTCATTATCAATATTCACATTTATTAAAAGAACTTATAAGTAAAAAAAAAAAAACCTAGCACATAATCGTAATAAACCGTGACGTAGAACACATACACAGCTTAAAACAAAAAATCATTATCACCGATAACACTCAACAAAATGAAAACATGATGGTGCCGGTATTCTGATGTTCAACATTTATAAATTTTGGTCGTCATCAGGTAGAATTCACTTTGAACAATTAGGATATGAATTTTTTTTTAATGTTCAACTATCAGGATTGAACCGAAAAGTCACCAGAAACGAAACGAAAAAATAGTTAACAAACACATTGTACATTACCAAAAATATTCATTAGCCTACCAAAACCTCACACATGATCAGAGAACAACTGGCAGTGCATTTAGGAAAAAAGAAGTACATTTGTAGAACAAAATAAAGACCTTCGCCAGATACTGGACGAGCACAAAAAAAAGCAAACATAAACGCCAGTAAACAAGATTAAAGTATTGCCAGCGATAAATATTGAAAAAAAGACTATCACATATATACAAATATCAACCCAAACATGTTTTCACCAATAAAATGTACACGCAGAATAAACCTGAAATGATTTGATAAATAGAATTTTCTTTTCAGGAAAAAAAGTGTGTATCTGAGAAGAATCCATTTCCTTGATGTTTGTGCTTTATTAAGCGAATTAATATCATAGTTTTGTCTTCAACATTAGAGGGACATTCCCATATTTTTTGTGTGTGAAAATTCTGTGTGTTCTTGAGCATTTATGCATATATGGTAGCTACGCTATAGTATAAAAATCAAGACAATAATAATCTCTCTCTCCCTCTCTCTCTCTCTCTCGAAAACAATAATAAAGAATAAACCAACAAAAATACCGAAACTTGCGATCAAATTGCACTCTACCCTCAACCTTTATGAAGTACATATGACACTACTGCATAGGTCTTTTCGCTCTTTAAAGCAAATTACTCCCGTGTGAGAGTCAATAACTGTGTTTTGGTGATACCATTCAGAAGTTTTCCATTTCGGTGCCAGCACACAGTAAATTAGCCTCGAGAAGGACCGGCTCGCAGATGACATCAGGCGATTGGCTTATCACATACGCACACTCTCCGGCGAGCTGGTCACGCGCACGTTAACTAGCAGACCCTAACTGATTGCCGCGCGCGTAAAATACACATCTCTGTGCAGTTATCTGCGGGAAACTGTATCTGACGGCGTCACCTTTCGCCTTTTTTCAATTCTGTTCCTCATTTTCAATGTCTTTTGCAGTGATAAATAACGGCTGTCTAGAGTGAATATTGCTGAAAATTTGATATGATCTCCAAGTCATTTTCATCCACGTGCTTGGATATGGACAAGCGTCTACGTGAATTGATTACACTGGAATTTGATCAGAGTCATCCAACTGTTAAAATTTAATCTACGGCAATGAAATGTCATTGATAGAGGTATTTTGAATGTTACAAATGAAAATAAAAAGACAAAACGTGACGTAAAAGGACAGAAATGTCGACGATATTAAAGATATGGATTTATATTTCTGGTAATTATCAAAGTGACTATAGTCCATTTTGTTGGACGCATTTAAGGTTTGATGCTGATATTTTCTGAGTCCATGGCGATGTACGTACTTGCTTTTCTGACGACAAGCAATTATTCATGCATTCAATATATCTTTTATTTTATCCGTTCATACAACATATGTATCCTTCAATGTACATTAAGCAATAGAGACAAGGGCGTGTTCCGCCCACGTTGGGGGTTGCTATAGCTTTCATTTCTACCATGAAGCAATGTAAATAAACCATATTATTGTGGTATAAACTAAACAATGTTTCGTATAAGAGACAAACAAGGCCTCACCCGCTGACGACTTTTTAAACGCAGAAAAACGAATAAAAAAAGAGATACTGGCGATGTTTGATTGCAGTATAAAATCGGCGCGACATTAGTGTTTGTTTTGTCCATTATATTTGTTAAGACCGCACACTGTCGGGAGAAAGCGACTCCATATACCGCGGGGAGAGGGCAGTGTCGTAAAACCCCTTGGCCTAATAATAAGGCGAAAGATCGGAACGACCACCTCGAATCTCATGTGAAAATGTCGATGTTTTATGTAAAAAAATTAAAATGTCATATCTTATGTTTCCGCAGTATGTTTGAGTTGAGAATGTTCCGGTGATATCTTTAACAGGTAGCCTTGCACATCTTCCGGATGTGATACATGTTTTCACTCGGGAAAGCAACTAGAAAAGGAATCCCAAAATCAGAATCAAACAAAGCAGTAAAATGTACAATAACGGACATCCGTACATATGGTGATTGGACTTCTCTGTGCCAGTCTATATACAAGTATACTTAACGGTTACAAATTGAAAAATGAGAAACTATCGGCAAAGTTCCACGAACTACTTATTTCTTTTGTATTTGCGGTAATCATGTTTTTAAAGTGTAATGTAGACATAGTGGTACATTTGACCGAGTATTAATAATGAATACTTCCGGTTCAGACACAAAATCGTTGCTCAAAATCAGAAAAAAAAAGTCACAAACGTACTTAGACATGATATATAAGAAAGATGACCACACGGCCACAAAAACAGACAAGACTATCATAGGAAAATTCAATTCTGAATGCTTATACTGATAAAACAAATACAAAATTACCGAAAAATATTGGAGAAGGATTTCAGTCAGGATATTGGACATCCAACACGAAAGCAAAGTAAAAAAAAGAAATTAATCAAGAAACTTCAGACATATACACAATTGTCCACAACACAAAGCATCCAAATCATATTGAACTGAGAAAAAAAAAGACATGTCAATGAGGAAACAAATTCACAAAAACAAAAATTAGATTGGGCAATTGCCGCATTCACATAGTCGACAAGACAATATGATTCAAAATAGTAAAAACAAATTATTTGACTGAATAAAACTTTTTGTGTACTGATATGCTAAACACAAATGACTCGATCCAATTAAACGGCCAAGGCAAAAAGAACTAGTTTTCAACTGAATTGACGTAAGACGGCATTACACGATATAGACATATGAGGCATGCAGACAAAACCTCATGGCTACTAAACACGACAAAGACTCGCTGAATAAGAGGAATATGGGACTCAAACTGTAAAGACAAAACAATATGGTGACAAAACACGACGATAACAACTCGCTATAAAAAATGTCGACCTGAGATATCTCCTGCACTGCAATATTGAAGTAAATTCATGGAAGTTCACGCGACAATTTAAAAATACGAAATCCTGCAGTCAAGAAATAAGAGTATTCATAAACAAAACAAACAGCGACAAATTGAAATTAAGGTATTCATAAAAAAAAAAAATAACAATGATATGATGTAAACAATCTGTATCTTTTTTTTATTTTTGGGCTTGAACATAGAACAAAACACTCGAATACCACGAAGTTTCACAAATCACACTATTGGTAGCATGTCCAGTATTTGATACTTTTTGGTAGTAACAACGTCGTTGTAAGAAATCCTTTTAAAAATATAAAAAATAATAGTAACCAAGGCAATCAATACAGTGAGATAGTAACCATACGTTTCGTATCTTGTCACCTGGATTAACATCTTTGTCTTTGGATAATCTCCTGAGAATTAAGTGATGAGCTAAAGAATGTAGAATCAGTTGATGGCGATGCTTAATTACATTCCTGTATACATCTAACACAAAAAGGTTAATACAGATAGTAGGATCGTGACGAGAAGTTGAATTTTGTCTCTTTGTCGGGTCTGGAGGAAGACGGCCACGGTAATCTGTATTCACACACTACCTGACTTCCGTTGTCATCGATCCGCGATATTTTACCTTACGGAGTCGGAAATTTGTGTTATTCAATTGTCTCGTTAAAAGCAACGTCTTTCACATTAACGGAAATGGGACCGGGAAATATAGTGCATTAAAACACAATAACAAATCAACCAAGTAATGAAATAGCGATATAACACAGGAACGCGGGGAAACAATAGTGAAAAGAATCGGTCACGGACCGGAATGGATTCATAGGAGAGTGCTCTCCTAATTTGATGTAATAAAGGGAAAGTTCAGAGAATTGTCAACCAAAAGAAAAGTTATTTTAAGCAAAATTAATCAATGTTCTTCTATTTTTCCGTGTCATGAAGTCGGAAAATTGAAACCTACCGACCATGATGAAACAATCTTTCTTCACTCAGCGTCCCGGACAAATTTCTTAGGGAGCGACATATGACATATAACTGATAACGTATGTATTGTCAAGGTAACGAATAATTCATACCCAAAACGACCTTGACATTTTATTCGTGACCTCCGCAAGAATGCTACTCCTCAAGTAAAACAAAAGGATGTAGTAGTCCTAAGTACAACGATAATTTTAAGATATATCATGCTCGTGATACAAAACTGAATTCTACAGGCTAGAGTAAACCAACTTGACGATTGACGGAAAGATACAAGAAGTTGTGTTCAATAGATAACCATAGGAAATAGCCACAAAACGTCTCACTGAACCCAAGTAGTCGGGTAAAGTAAATATACAGGAAGTAAAACATTAATAAATGAATTCTTTGTAGAACCTACTTTTTTTCTAGATAAACGGTCCATGTTTAATGAGAGCGTGGTACCTTGTTGAGCGAGCCAGGGTGGAGGTATAAGATGTATATAAGTGTATCCACAAGGACCATCAATATACATGTTGAACACCTGTGGACCATACCTAGTTAAATAATGAAATATTACAACAAAATCGACGTCGCAGAAAGCGTGTTATTTCCTTGTATACAGATTTTTCCTATTTTCCTTCTTGTTTGTTATTCATTATCAATGTATCGATGACTAATTTATTTTTTTATTTATTTATTCATTTATTTAAGCAATCATTCAATTTTCTACAATAAATTGGAATTTTAAAGTACTAGTATGTTTAAAAGTTCTATACACACTTTTTATAGACATGTACATGTAGTTCATATTTCAGGACTGAGAAGTGTACTGACAAATCACGCTGACCCCAACTTAGATCCCTGCCGGTGGGGGGAGCTAAATATTCCTTTTTGTCAGAGAGTTACACCGTCTCCATCCGTTTATCTTGTTAAAGGTAGGTCATTCCGTCCGGAGCGGTCACTTTGTGCTATACCGCCTTAAATCCGGATTAACACGGCCGAGTCTAATCCAGTAAAGCACCGCTCCAACCCGCCAGATCTATATCACCGTATATTATCACCAAACTTACTTTTTACTTTCTCTGTTTTTTGTCGGCTTAACCCGGATTTTGTCGCTATTTCGCTACAAAGACACTTTTCTATACATATACCTGTTGGGAAAACACCCTACGCTCTAGGTATCGGATAACAACGGAACACAACGCTTTGATGAAATCTGTTAGCCAGCATAGTTTTTGGATATATTATTGGGGTTGTTTAGATTTCAGTCATTAGTTCGAGTACATGTTCTAAAAATTGCAACATGAATAGTACGACAGTAGACATGCATGTAACGTAATGTAACCATCTTCTATCTATATACCTACATTTACATGAAAACGAGGGGATCTCCAACAACACTCGGCTGCAACACACAGCAACACAGAGCACGCTATGAATTCTATTTTTTAATTAATCAAATTGTTTTACTTATTTGATATTGAAGGATTATGAAAAGTTGCGCCCACAACCTATATCCCATTAATTTTGCGGCATCGTGTATTTTATTTATATCCACGTCGTGTTTCTGTTTTTTTTTTACCTGTAACAATCCCAGTCGGCCTTGCAATCAGCGGGAGCGGAGTATCACTCCCAAAATCTTGTTAAATTTGTAGCCTCAAAAAGGAATTATGTAAGATGTGGTGGTCATCTTCTCCGGCTACAAACTTAATTAGCCGGTACTCAAGGACACTTTTAGTTAATTATTACTTTGTGATGAATACACCAGGAACGGCGTAAAATTCGAGCACAATGATCGCGAAGACAGGACTGAGGGAGAGGAAAAAGGATCAAAAACCAGCGATTACTTTACTAAACCTATTACCTATTGTAAGCTATCTACCTTCCACCCCGGATACCCGCGCTGTTACGCACTACTTCTCCCTGGTTTCGTCATTACAAACTGAATACAGTTATAGTATGTCATTAAGTGTGGATGTGTAATTTACCATACCGGGTCATTTGTGAACAGCCCGCTGGGCGACACAATAATGGAGGAAAATACACGGTCATCCTACTAGAGTCTGAAGATACTACTTGGCCCCGCCAGCTTCCGATCTGCAAATGTTTGCGATGTATCACAAAAACAGAGGGTGCGTTTGTTGTACCAAAAGGTCATTACAAGTACTCAAAGAATCCAACCCATCCTCTTCAACATAGCTAATGATACAAAAAAATTTCTCACTAAATAGCTTTTTAGTTTATTTCTAAGTTCCAAATGAACATTGGACCTTGAATTCTGAATCGTTGCACCTGGCAAGTTGAATCGAGACTCATGGAGTAGGCAATGCGAGCGATTCGACACGAAATCATACAGAAGTACTGCTACTACATGTAAATGGTCTTATAGAATCAACATTTTTATAACTGTTTCAGTTTGCAATCACCTTTTCAATGAGTGAACGGGAGCTTATACAAAGGAACTTTAATACACTTGGCATCACGTACTACTCGTTATGTTTATTTAATTTTCAAAGTTAAAGAAATCAGAATAATTATTACTTTTCTGTATTTTCCAACCAGTAGGTTTGAATATGTCGCGCAATACCCTTTTTATCCAGACTGATTCGGAAAAGTTTATCATGTGTCAAAACCTGAAACCAAAGGGTCCAATATGAATAATTATAGAAAAAGAGATGATCTAAAGTTACTGCATACATGTAGTTTTTGTGTTATACCCCCTCTGGTTTTTACTATCTTGTTTGTAATATCCCAGTACAATAATGATGCTTTTTTATCTAAACCCACTGCACGTCTCGAAAGACCTGTGTGTATCCGGGTACATGGGATGCTTGTGTGCATGTAATCCAGTTAACTACGCCGTTCTGTATTGTAGCTCAGTTGGTCATCCAAATTCGACCTCGGGTGTATATTGGTCTCTCTCAATTTATCTGTAGCTCTCTGTGTGTTTACTTTGGTTATTTGGTTGTTTGGGATATGTATGTGTTGGAAACGCTGTGTGTCGTGTTGTTTGTTGAAGTTGAGGTTGTTGTTTTTTTTGCCCATTGCTTTTTTTGCAATCCTGCTGGTGTGTTCCGCTGTGGTTAGTATAAGATGGTTTTACTGCAATTTTTCTCCATACCCTTCATATAGTCAGCCCTTGCAGGGTAAGTCATTGATCTCCTTCACTTTCATGTTGACCTTCGTCTAATCGTGGTGTTTGTTGGTCACTTTGGTGACATTTCTCTCGTTGTTATCAACTGTGGGTTTTTTTTTCTGTTGTCCAGTTGTTTCGCTGTCATGTGTGTGTGTGTGCTACACTGAGTTAGCTCCCCTTCCTTATAAGTATTCACTATTTTGTTTGTAAAATCCCCTTACAGTGATGATGTTATTTATATATACACCCACTGTACGTCTCGAAACGTAACGTTATCACGTCTTCTTTTTATTCTCCTCATTCCCCACAGAAAATTGATCGTTTATGATAGACACAGGGACCTCAGTACAGAATGAAGAGCATGCATGTTTCGGATTCTTTTCAAAGACATTATTATATTAATTTAATTAAAGAGATGTTGGAAACATATTCATGATCAATCTCTGTCTATTATAATCTTACATATGATATTGTCTCACTTCTTCCTGTCATCCTTACACCTCCAATAATTATAAATTATTTAATTTCTTATCCTTCCCATAAATTCGTCAAATACCATGACATATGTCATGTAACGCATTCGTTCTAAATGGCGCACGTGCGCCGTTTGCCTGTAGAGGTTGCGTGCTAGATGGGCGGTCGCGCATTTCGCTACTTCGGCGCGTGTCGGGAAGCGCCGACAAAGCTACGATTGCAGCCTAAAGAAGAAAATCCCACCATCTAAGTAGTTCATTTCACAATTGAAACATGATCGCGATTATAAAATCAGAAAATTAATTAACTAAAACTTCTTTAAATTAGAATTATCGTTTTGTTTAACAAATAGGACAACGGGGCTTAGCGTGTTTAGTACGACGTTTTCATAGCGATAATATAACTGCTGATGAGTTAAGCCTCCTAATTGTTTTTTAGTACTTTTCTGTAACGTACATCACACATATGGCGACAATTTCTTAAAGTTTCTTTCTTCGATCTGTCCTTTTTATTCTACTATAATCATAAATCATCTTAATATGGAGAATTCATGTTATTTCTCCAAATAAAACATTATTCTAAAGTTTCCTCGATAACAGTTATTTAGTAATAATATCATAGTATATGTATTTCATTCCTTGCATATTGTTCATTAAAATTTCGTTAATACACACGAAAAGCCATTAAAATCGCGAAGATGCTTTGACCCATTCTCAGAATTTCAGTTCTGTTGCATATGACTTACAACAAACCAAACCAAACAAAACAAAAACAAGGTAAACCCCCCCCCCTTCCCCCAAAAAAAATTCAGACAAACAAACAAAAATTTGAGAAAAACAATACAATGAGATAGGACCTATGTATGTGTAAACTGGTTTGTACCATAACGTAAGCAACCAAAAATTATAGTTACAAGAATAGGATTCATTCTAAATAAATGTTGCTTATGAATGACTTTACATTTACAAGTGT
The DNA here is from genome assembly GCA_028142955.1 of Pinctada fucata. Classification (NCBI taxonomy): domain Eukaryota; kingdom Metazoa; phylum Mollusca; class Bivalvia; order Pterioida; family Pteriidae; genus Pinctada; species Pinctada fucata. Next base: position 57,674,991 of record AP027107.1, read on the forward strand.
TATTTAGGGAAAAATTAGCTTCTGACGGTAAATGCTGATTTTACGGTCGAAAACTGAGTTTCTGGCGACGCGTTAGCGGAGCCAGAAAAACGGATGTTTGCATCGTTAAATCAGCATTTATCATCCGCAAACATAATGCCAGTTTGTAGTTATTCCTATATTTTTGTAAATATTTTGGATATCGTAAATTTTCGGCCAAGTTGAAGCGAATTGTATTTCGTATGGGCGTAATATCAAGTAGAAACTTAAAGAGAAGACTGCAAAGGGTACCTGTAAAGTGCGAAACGAAACAAAAACGAAACGAAACAAATCGAAACGAAACAGATCGAAACGAAACGAAACAAAACGAAACGAAACAGATCGAAACGAAACGAAACAGATCGACACGAAACGAAACAAAACATAAAACTTAAAGAAAATGAGAAAAAGAGGAAAAATCGCCGAAAACGAATATTTCAAGACAAGATCTTATTGAAGGTTCAAGGGATACCACTCTCCTCCTGCCGCCTCCCCCCCTCCCCGTGGGGTAGGGGGTCCTTGGCAGTCAAGACAAACGTTTAAACTTTAAAGTGTAAATTGGTGCAATAGTGAAGTTATTTGGGTTATTTCTTTTTTAAACCTTGAAAAAAAGAAATAGACCTGTTTAGATGAAAAACTAAGGTGAGCGAAGCGAGCCTGAAGTATTTGAAAAAATGAATTGAAAATTGCGGCGATTGAAGCGATCGGAAAAATTTTGTAAGGTATATATAGATGAATTTCGTGTTAATTTTTAAAATTGAGATTATGTACATGAACGCATAAGAGCAAGGTTATTTATATTAAAAGTAATTTCCTAATTGTTTTTGGTTACTGTTACCCTCCCAATCATCTGTCCCTCCTCTCGCCCCTTTGCTCTCCTCCCGCCCCTTCCTCCCTCCTCCCGCCCCCTTCCTCTCCCCTCCCTTTGTCCCTGTCCACCCCTTCATTATTGCCTTCAACCGTTAGTTCTTGTGGCTGGAGGGTTTTTTAAAGAAGCAATGTTGACGATTAAAGCATAATATATATCATACGGTATATAGCACAATTACATTTTAAAGGAGAGTGATGGGATGAATAACCTCGTCATAGACGGAAAAATATTATTTAGCATGGAGGAGTCTAGCGCAGAGGAAACGGAACTGTTCCGTTATATGTATTTGAAAATTTTATCAGAAAAATGAGAACAATTAAAAACTGGGGGCACATTTCGTGTGAAACGGATAAGATTTTTTTTCCTGAAATGTGCCCCCACCCCGTTTCATGATCTCATTACGGTGTCATAGCGTGGTTTTCTATGGAACGCCATCGCTGTCTTATGATGAGATATTTCAATATATGGTATGGTTTAATCAATATATGCGGTGATAAGTACATTATATGCGGTGGTAAGTACATTATATGTGGTGGTAAGTACAATATATGCGGTGGTTAGTACATTATATGCGGTGCTAAGTACATTATACGAGGTGCTAAGAACATTATATGCGGTGGTAAGTACATTATATGGAGTGGTTATTACATTATATGCGGTGCTATGTACATTATATGCGGTGTTAGATACATTATATGGGGTGGTATGTACATTACATGGGGTGGTTAGTACATTATATGCGGTGCTAAGTACATTATATGCAGTGCTAAGTACATTATATGCGGTGCTAAGAACATTATATGGGGTGGTGAGTACATTATATGCGGTGCTAATTTCGTTATGTGGTGATTTCGTTATGATAAACATTCTGATGACCAAGATTAAACATTTCTGAGACTCAGATCGCAGCTACGTTAAGGCACTCCTCGTTTTTACGTTTTTGTGGCCTTTAAACACACATATTTATCTGAGAATACTATGTTGTTTAATTGAGGTATATTTCATTGTATTTCATTCAAAAAGTGAAAAGATTAAATCTTTGGCAATCAGTGAAATTTATTCTACAATTTCATCACTTTCACGCAAGGGTGCGGTGGCGTAGTGGTGAAGAAGCAGGACTGCTATTACCAAGGTCGCGAGTTCGATCCTGGCCTCGGGTACATTTTACTTTTCAAAATTTTTACAAAGTTCTTGCTTTTTTTAAAGTGAGAGGCACCATAATATCAATAGGCATTGTTTCCGTATATTGTATATGCTTTTACATATTAGAAGAGCTTTGTACAGTACAGATAAATTATGTGATATTAGTAAAGAGTAGATTTATTCTGTAACACTACGTTACTAATATATAAATTATAATTTTTATTTTAGCTTGTGATATTCAATTTACGTGGTCTAAGAGAGAGAGAGAGAGAAAAAAAAAAACAGGGTGACGTGAAAATTCTATATCATTGTTTTTTTTTTTTATTCTAATAATTAGAATAAAAAAAAATGATATAGAATTTTCACGTCACCCTGTTTTAAGAATATTAATGTAATCGGCAATCTCTGAAATCCAGAAACTGAAAAAAGAAAAAAAAACGGTTGTATTTCTTTCTTCTCGGCCACTTATGTAGCTTTCTGGCGCGAAATACACACGGTGTAGATATAGACAAATTTATTTCCTTCCAAACGGTTAAATATTTGATCGGAACACACTATGAATAGATTGTTCCATGATATAAAAAGAAAAAGATGGCAATCATAACCTACTTTTAATATCGCTCTAGAGATAAATTTTAAAATAGTCATCCATCCCCCTTTTTTCGTTTTTGCCTGTGGACATTGTTTCCCCCCTCGCTTCAGAACCCCACTTGTCCAGAAAATGTGTTTTATTGATATACACCTTTGGTGAATGTGGCATTGTAAAGCGAGGGGGCGCTGTTGTGTAAAAGCGTTTCCGTTTTCCATTGTTTTCTGTGTAAAAATGCTTATTTTGACCAAAATACCGGTCTTTTCTTCCACCCCCCCCCCCCCCCCATGATAGAGCTGGGAAAAATGTTGAATCCTTTTGTGTTTATGTGTCCTTTTGGGTTAATGATAAACCGAGTCTCAAAAATGTTTAATCTTGGTCATCAGAATGTTTATCATAACGAAATCACCACATAACGAACTAAGCACCGCATATAATGTACTCACCACCCCATATAATGTTCTTAGAACCGCATATAATGTACTAAGCACTGCATATAATGTACTTAGCACCGCATATAATGTACTAACCACCCCATGTAATGAACATACCACCCCATATGATGTACTTAGCACCGCATATAATGTACTAAGCACTGCATATAATGTACTTAGCACCGCATATAATGTACTAACCACCCCATGTAATGAACATACCACCCCATATGATGTACTTAGCACCGCATATAATGTACTTAGCACCCCATATAATGCACGTACCACCCCATATGATGTTTTTAACACCCCATATAATGTACTAAGCACCCCATATAATGAACTTAGCACTCCATATAATGTACTTACCACCGCATATAATGTTCTTAGCACAGCATATCATGTACTTACCACCGCATATAATGTTCTTAGCACCGCATATAATGTACTTATCACCGCATATAATGTTCTTAGCACCGCATATAATGTACGTACCACCCCATATAATGTTCTTAACACCGCATATAATGTACTAAGCACTCCATATAATGTACTTAGCACCGCATATAATGTACTTACCACCGCATATAATGTACTTACCACCGCATATATTGATTAAACCATCCAATATATTGAAATATCTCATCATAAGACAGCGATGGCGTTCCATAGTTTTCTATCCCTCCCTTTTATTCCTCTTAAATACATGAATGGCATTTGACATTTACTTTTTTTAATTGTCAACTTTGACTCTTTCAAGAAACCCCCTCGGCACTAGTTACAAATGTAGAACTCTTGGATTAAGGCAATATTACATGTTGATCTTGTCTTGAAATATTCGTTTTCGGCGATTTTTCCTCTTTTTCTCATTTTCTTTAAGTTTTATGTTTTGTTTCGTTTCGTTTCGATCTGTTTCGTTTCGTTTCGATCTGTTTCGTTTCGTTTTGTTTCGTTTCGTTTCGATCTGTTTCGTTTCGTTTCGATTTGTTTCGTTTCGTTTCGTTTTTGTTTCGTTTCGCACTTTACAGGGACCCGACTGCAAACATGTAAAACGAGTTGACAAACACACGGACAGAAACACAATAAAGAGAAATACAGAAATCTGGTTTACTTCTAAGTTTTCATTTGATAATGGATAATACCTGTGTACTAATGAAGATGTTTATTCTTCATCCAAAATTTTATTTTGTCTTTCCTTATTTCATCATTAACAAGCTATCCAATAGTGTATATTCTAGAATTCCTGTGCGGTTTTTCTTTTAACTTTTTCTCTCTCTCACATAACGGTATAAACCGCACTTTGCGGAAATTGGCCGGATGTTAAAACAAAATCAATAAAATGTTTACCACATACTATTTATGTATTAATAACAAATAATGAATGTCTTGAAAATTAATCATCCACCCAAAATGGAATACATAAGCGGCTGACCAGAATCTTTGATCTTGCGTTGGTATCAACATGGCGGCTCAGAGTTGACGGCGTGCTAACTGTAAAACATTGTAACAGTAATGACTTTATAATCTCTGATCTATATACCCTAGCCACCGTATGAACGGCAAGCGTAAGAAATTAATCACAATTTTCATTTTCCGTTAGAAATATCGGGAGTGATGGTAATAGCTACGCGCCAGTTTTGACACCCGGTAGTTGCCGGTATCTTTGATACAGAGCACGGTGATTGGATCAATAGACAATGGCTGACCAATCAGGTAGTAATCAGGGCACGTGAGATGTGGGGTTTTGCGAGTTTGCTGTGGTTAGCCGCCGACGATACACGTGTTGCGTGCACTATCTACTCAGACGGACTAATTTGGTCGTTAAGTCTATTAATATTATCTTTTAAAGCTCTTTTTTATAAAAAGAAATGGAGAATTGATGAAGATCCATGTATTGTTACCTGTCGGTGGTTATTAAAACATACAGCGTCATAATAACTCACTCGTAAAATCCTCACTATTACTTCTTGTTCGCAAAAAAAAAACCAAACAAAAAAAAAAAAAAAATGAAGGAAGAGATGGGAAATACATATGAGAGTACTTGTGGTTTGAATGTCTCTCCACGATAACTAAGTCCTTCTGTGCCTCTTGGGGAATAACTACCATTTATGAATGTCTACTATGTTGACTTTGGACATTTTTCTTGTTACTTGGGGGGCACCTGTTCTCCATCTGGACTATCAGAAATTTTCGTTGGTCTATTTCTTTTGCGTTTCTACTTTGTTCTGCAGTAATCTACTTACTTACTTACTTATTTATTTAGAAATTCATTCCCATACAGGGATTCATCTTGCATACACAGCAGACTGCCTATAACGCGAAACTACTGTGACAGACCTAGGAATAAGTTCCTATGATGTACATTTTTACGAATTACGTAGCATTAACAGGAAAAGGTTTTTTTATGGAATGTAGAGGTTCATATGCAATCAAATGATAATTCAGTTCGAAATATCTTACAAAAGCCAGCCTTTGACGGTTATTTCAACTTATTTTGACGGATAGTGGCTAAAGCCCAGCCACTATCCGTCCAAATATCCGTTAAAGATTTGGTTTTGGCAAGATATTTCGGACTAATTTTAACGACCATTTTGGATTAACGTATTCTTACTACCACACTGCTATCAATTTTTCATGTTTATATTTTTGGAATACATCACATGTACTATTTTTAGGTTGTCATTTTAATTTCCATGTCGATGACGAAACAAATAAAATGTATATGTAGACTGATGTCTGTAAATTGTTCAATGAATTGTTATTGATTTTACTCATTGTGAAGAAGAGAACATTTTCATACACAAAACGTGAATGTTTTCACTATATCGAGTAAAATATAAGGTCATATGCATATACCGGTACTAGAATTTAATTTTCTGCATAAAATCATTTTCGACTTTTAAGTTCAACATGAAAGAGTCTTCGTGCTTCAGGCGAACCCGGCGCTTAATTTCTTTAAAGAATCAGCAATTCTTTCCTAGTTCCTAATTGCTGTAAAACTAATAATAATTGACTACAGATTAACATAGCCTAAATTAGCTGGAGATAAATGAACGAGTGAAACCACGGTATGGACAATAGATAAACAGATGGCAGTGGGTTGGTGACAGCGTCTTTAAAGAGAATTAAGTGACATTCTACAGGAGTCACATAAATGGACTTGTTATTAAAAGTGATAAATAAATAAATAAATAAATAAATAGATAAATTAATAAATACATAAATAAATAAAAACACTTGGTTTCATTTTGCCGTACGTTTCGGCCATTAGGCCTTCATCAGCGGACTTTTATTTGTTTTGATACCTGATGAAGGCCTAATGGCCGAAACGTACGGCAAAATGAAACCAAGTGTTCTAATTTAATTATATGTCAAGAGACTTTGTGGTAAATGAATAAATAAATAAATGAGCTAGAGTTTCCGACTTGGTAAAAGATCAATACGACGAAAGCTATTTAATCACCCTGTGCTCGATGACCTTGACCTTGTGAATGTGAACTTGGTTCAGGGTAACATTCATGACCCTAGCTAAGGTAAAAAAAATATATATATATAGCAAACATGTATGGTTTGTGTCTATGACATAGATTCAACGTCATTCGACACCTCATTTGATCTTTGGCAAATTGGCAGCAATCCCCCCCCCCCCCCCAAATCGAATTCGAGCAGAAGGAACTATAATCCAAACAAGATTGATGGACAGAACACGGGTGAATGAGGACAGGTTTTTATGCATATTCCCCAAAAATTTGGGGTGTTTTTTGTTTTGTTTTGTTTTGTTTTTGGGCAGGGTGATGATAATAGATACTCTACAAATAATATGTACGAAGAAGTGTTGGTAGACGAAAAGATCAGAGTTTAAATTGAGACATCCCCAATTATTCTTTGCCTTTTGCAACATTACGCAACATTTTTGCTTTAGTATTTTCCGTCGAATGATTATTTTGGTAAGAGGTAGCTCACCGTTTGTAATTTGCCCATAGAAGGATATCAAATTCTTATCGTAAATTTTGGTCCATCCTTTGCTTCTAAAGCACTCGGATATCTGTGATCACTAGAACAAAGGTAGGAAATGGTGTCCGGGGGTTATCGTGACCGTTTGGGTCCTGTTTTCCTGCTCGGGGAGATGGTCAAGTGATCAATCCTCTCATAGCCGGGGAGAGTACCATAGTACTGATTAAAACAAAGGTTATGTATTGTGTAATATTTATAGCCGCATGATCTGTTTCGTATTATGCCTCTTGATAATTTTTAATTGTGTAATATGTTATACTGATATATCAGTTCAAAATAGAACAAAGTCTGAATCTAAGCGTTATATTTAGTGTTCCGTATTTGTGTATATTTGTACAAAAAAATCCCATCGTTGTTCACGAAACACACTGATCAGTAGTGTACATTGTTTGGTGTGAGAGTCATGCTCGTGTGTTTATAGCTATGTAAAGAAATGTGTGAGTAAACTAAGGGCACTTCGATGTATTGTTTGGTGTACTGTGCATCTGGTTGTTTTAGCAGTGTTGTGTCTTTAGTTTTGCGTCCAATGTGTTTTATCAGTGCCATTAGTGGTTGTTTTTCTGTAAAACGTTTGTGGTTTCTTGTATTGTTGGGAAGTTCTATCTCTGATCGGTACATTTCTCGTCTTTGAGGGTTATCTTGTCTTTAATTTTTTTGCGTTCCGTCTTCTTCATGGTCAACATGATGTGCTCAATGAACCACGATGGTATTTTGGTGAGAAACATGCCGTTTTCACTTATTTGTTCCTTTATTTTGTTGTAGTTTGCTTTTGGGAAATGTTTGTTTTGGAAATTGCACGGTGTTTTGTGTGCGTGTTTTTTTTTTTTTGTGTGCCATTTTTGATTTAAACTATTTTTTCCATTGTATGATCTTCTGTGTTTGGGATATGACTCAACTTTGAATCATCTCCTTTTGCTGTTGTTTGGTGTATAAATTGTTTTTGTTGCGAACCTACTGTATTCATTGGTTGTTTTTTTTTTTGTGACGACCATGTGCAAATCTGTGAGAAAAAATCACAATGAAAACTGTTCTACCTGTATGTCAGTAGGACTTTTTGCATACTATACGCTCGTTTCAGGCAATAGAACATAAAGTATTCGTCGTATCCTCAAATGGTTTCCATGTACAACTACCGGGTATAATATTATGGACATTTTTTTTTCTTTTTCAAATCTCTAGAAAGTGGAATAATCCGGATAGTGGCATTTTTGTAATAAAAGTGTTTATTGCGCAAAAAAATCGTGAGGAAGAATTCGAATGTGATACGGCACTTTTACGTCAGTTATACAATTTAAAATATTTTAAAATTAGAAAACAAATAATATCTTTAAAAGTTTTTTGCTCTGGCAACACTGGTGACTCAAGAACACTTCAGTCTCTCCGAATTGGTATATACGGATACATATCTAGATGGGAATTCGAATATACACATATGGTGTCAACAGGTCAAACGCCAATATCATTATAGGGGAAACTGATAAAGGCATTGTACAGAGTGAATAGAAATCCGAAGAGTCCAAAATTTAATTCTTATTGCGAAAGGGCACATGTAATGTTGGGACCTTTGCCCAATTACAATTTCTGCATTTTGCGAAATAAAATAAGTTTAAACTAAAAAAAATAAAGCCTACGCTCACGCAGCAAGATACGCCCGTTGGGATTTTTTTCACAACACCAAAAAATTTAAGTCCCATTACTCCATAAGGACAAATTGGATGAACCTTAAAATCGAAAGGCGGCTTCCTCTTCAAAGTCTGATCAAAATGTACAAATTTCATGAAAATCTGTTGACACATATTCAAGTTATTGCGTTCCATGCACCTATATTTTGCCCTTAGCTTAACATGTATGTGCATATAAACCCCCCCCCCCCCCCCCCATTACACATAATTTCTGGATTATGTGACAAAAAATTCAAGAACCCGTTATATATGTGAAAGAACATCCTTTCTACTTGAAGTATACAAAATTTCAAAACATTTCAACCTGAAATAGATTTTTAAATAATTTTTAACTATTTCAGTATATTTTCACTGTATTTTAAAATATCTAAGTCCCATAACTCTGTAACGACATATCGAATGAACCTGAAAATCGAAAGGCGGCTTCCTCTCCACAGTCCAATCAAAATGTATGAATATCATGAAAATCCGTTGACGCATATTCAAGTTATTGCGTTCCATGCGCCTATGTTTTGCCCATAGCTTAACATGTATGTGCATATAACCCCCCCCCTTCCTATTACACACAATATCTCGCTTATGCGACCAAAAAATTAAAAACCCGTTACATATGTCAAAGAGCATCCTTTCTACCTTAAGTATACAAAATTTCAAAACATTTCGACCAGAAATAGATTTTTAAATAATTTTTAAATATTTTAGTATATTTTCACTGTATTTTAAAATGTCTAAGTCCCATAACTCTGTAATGACATATCGAATGAACCTGAAAATCGAAAGGCGGCTTCCTCTCCACAGTCCAATCAAAATGTATGAATATCATGAAAATCTGTTGACGCATATTCAAGTTATTGCGTTCCATGCACCTATATTTTGCCCTTAGCTTAAAATGTATGTGCATATAACCCCCCCCCCCCTTCCTATTACACACAATATCTTGGTTATGCGACAAAAAAATTAAAAACCCGTTACATATGTCAAAGGACATCCTTTCTACTTGAAGTATACAAAATTTTAAAACATTTCGACCAGAAATAGATTTTTAAATAATTTTTAAATATTTTAGTATATTTTCACTGTATTTTAAAAATCTAAGTCCCATAACTCTGTAACGACAAATCGGATGAACCTGAAAATCGAAAGGCGGCTTCCTCTCCACAGTCTGATCACTATGTATAAATTTCATAAAAATCCGTTGACGCGTATTCAAGTTATTGCGTTCCATAGGCGGACGGACAGACGGACGGACGGACGGACAGACGGACGGACTTCGCCATACCATAATACGTCCCGTCAAATGACGGGCGTATAAAAAAAAGGCTTTCTGTAAGACCCTTCGAGATTTCTAAATGTACAAAGTCCTACACTTATAATCATAAAATTGCCATGTTTGGATATTTTGTATGCGCGAACGTCTTACTGAAAGTCTTGCATCGGGATCTTGCTACAGATAATGTCCTCTTTTTCCACTGCAAAAGTTTTTTTCCATCACCATTCTTTGTATCAACAAAATACATTGAAATTCTGAAATTAATGTAAAACAGAGCAGGGTGGTCAAAGACAAAACGACGGGTAATGTTTTCGTGTTTTTCAAATTAAAAGCTTGCAGTTAAGGTGAATGAAGATCAAAGATTGCAGCGACAAAACCCACTCTACAGAGCGCCCTCTCCGTCAAAAACATGTCGAGTGTTTATGATTTATAAAGTGATCAATCATGGCGTAGGACTTGAGAGAAGTTGATTTCCATGTGTGGTCTAATGCTAGCCGAATTTTTAATGTAATATCCAGTGTCTACAGAGATTCAGCTCGAGATTGCGCATAGAGCCGGTTTCCGGTAAGAAAAAGTCCAGGTACGAGTTATTTTCCTATATCCAATTCCGATTCTCCCTCGCATTTGAAGAAAAGTGGCAACAAGGTAAATGAATATGTATTCTCCCGTTAGAATTATTTTGTTTTATTTACATTCGAAGAGGTATAAAATTGACTAGAATATAAGAACAACGCTAAAAATCTCTGGAATTCGTGCTGCAACCAGAGGAGGTCGGAGGCTTGTCGTAAAGTCGCAGAATGAATTCTCAGAGGACGTGCGAGTCGTAAAATGTCCATTAGCGGTTGCCGAAGATAAACGCAGGAAAACGTGGTCAATCGTTTAATAAGCCATGCGGCTGTCTCATGACAGCCTTGCAGATTCCATGTATCACAAGGACTATGTGCAACTTCTGTAATTGTGATACATTTCTAGATTGTAGTTCCAATTCGAGTAGAGAAGTACCTCTGGAAATACTTAGTTCTAAAATAGGACTGTAGGTATCTTTTAGTTTATGGTAACAAAGTCTTGCAGCTAGATAGGCAACTAATTCCATCCAGAAAGAGATCATCATTACAGCCGGCCCTTCATACCGACATAGTGCCAGTCCTCTCACCCTAGTACCTATATAGGACCACCATTGGGACCATCTTGTCCCCTCGCCCTCCGCCTTCAGGTTAAACCCCCGAGGTTTATTTATTCTACGCTGAAGTCACACTCCACAGTACTGTCAAAATGTGACGAGCAATCAAGAGACCTCCGCTTTGAATGCGACGCCGCTCAAAAGCTCACTCCATATTACTTCTTTGAAACGTAAAATATGAAAACCGCATGAAGAAAATTAGAAAAATTAATAGAGAGAGCGAGTTGCTCGTGAGATCTGCATTCCGGTATCACACAGGTGTCGGCATGCGTGCCAGTGTTCAGGGGTTAAGGCGGTGCATTTGTTGTCCTGTATAAAGGAGTCAATATTTTCCATTAAAAATGTGATGATGTGATCTTTGCTTCGACCTTTGCTTAAATTATATACAGGATGGAAATTCAAAAATACCTTAAACGAACGCTGATAGATGGAAAGAAAATTAAACGACAAAGGCTTTTTTCGAATTTTAAATATTTCATTCATATATAACAGTACAATACACGTATCACGTGCAGACGGTGTACATTAAGAGCTTTTACGACATTACTGCTGAATTGTCCAATGTTTAATTGAAAATTGTTAAATTTCATGTTTCATACAGTGACAATCTGAGTTCAAACATTTTAGCATAAAAATAAAGCGTAATATATAAACATGAACACACTGAGTGTACACCCGGACGTACATACGTATAAATATAACATACATAACAAATTCCTCAACAAAAATACGTCATTATCCTAAACATGCGTAGATTTCTTACTTTCATAGCTAAAAACTACATGTATCGTAGTGAAACCGAAATGACCTGAATTAAGAATGAAAACAAAGTAAAAAACAAGAAAATTATATCCAAAGTCAAAGATTCTGGACATTTTGGTGTCAAATTTACAGAAAACGCCTGTGCAATCTATTCCCTAAGTTAATTAAATAAGAAAACATGTAATTATCACCATTCAAAAATCTTAAAACCAAAATCTGACTTTGACATGTTCAATAATATTTTTGACGTTGATATTGTACATAACAAGAGACAGTTGCAATGGTATCACATATCAAAGAACCACAATACCGTACAGGATTCCTTCGTATACATTGTGTAACTTCAATCATTATAACTATACTGGTGTCTTGAAAGAAACAAGATGAGGGATTTTCTAGCACACGGTGACGTCATCACGAGAACGCAGTGTTGTAAAGACACACGAACACAAGGGGACTTCTAGACAAAAAGCACCATAATCGTGGACAAGCATGATTACAATAAAGTATCAAAGCTAATGTTCTTCCATACACATACTATGGACGTTAACTAGCAGCTACTACCACAAAATTAACAGCAAGATTCCGTAGCAGATAAAATGATAACATGGAGAAGCGACTTTATACAATCGCACAAAGAGTATTTCAAGATACAAAAAATGTATTGGAGTATTGTCTACCAAGATGACATAAAGTAATCAGTACAAGTATAGTCGGTAAAAGGCATTTAGATATTGCCAAGCCAAACTCAAAGCAAGTAATACAAAATAAACTAAACATTTGGCAAATTTCTACTTTGTAAGCACCGACATTGGTAATAAACATGCCCTGCAGTACTTGTATGGAATCATCTATATAACGAACAAAATTGATAATGCGAATTACAATTTTTACTATGCAACACATGCAGTCTAAATAGGCACACACCGACTATATTATGCTCTATGTAAATAACTATTTTGTGTAGGCGCAAAATCTACATAAGTTTTGCAATTCTGAGAATTGCCTTTTACATAAAATTTACTGTTCGAATGGTAAAAAATCTTTTGTTTGAGTATCTTGAATTTGCGTCATGAAAATGTTATATATTTCTATCATTTTGTTAACATTTGTGTCTTATATAAATCTATCATGGGTGTTATTATTTCGTACATCTATATTTCATATATCATGGAAATTTTGCATCAAAGTAACATATATTTTGTGGGTGTATGTCGGAGATAAACTTTGCGAATATTACATTGACTTTCTTCTCGCGCGTGTGTCTTGAATGAATTTTAACGTCCTTGTGCGTCTTCCGTTTTTCTTATCTAGTCTTAACTATTGAGTACCGTCTTTCATGTCTGTCATTATTCATAACTTATGTTTCTGTGTGATATATTTTGCGAGTCTTGACTGCTAAGTATCTTCTATTTTTGCTATAGATGTATTTTTTGTGACTTTTCAGTATTTCATGGGTGTTTTGGGTCTTAGTTACGTTTCTAATGGATAATTGTGAATCGAACTTTGTCTGAAATGTGAGCATTTGATGACTTTATCATTTCTTTTGAAATTATAATTTATTACATATAAATGAAATTTTCAGCTGTTTGGGGTTCTTTGTTGTTCATTTCATGGATATAGCATCATGCAAGTTTATACACCATATTTTTGTTTCCTTGTATTATTTTTTTTTTTTCATTAAAAGAAATATTATCAATATCAAGAAGAATTGTCATGACTTACTGTGCATCCGTGTTTTTACTACGATACGGATTTTCCCAAACTTTAATAAAAGGATTTTACTAATATTTCATAAAAGAAATAAGTATCAGTATCTGAGAACTAAAACCATTATGCTATAGCTTCTCCGATGTTTTTCTATCCTTTTCCTAGGTAAAGAAAATCTTTACGTACTAGTAGGATGAGAGGCTGACAGTTAAAAACCAGAGTCCACTTATCACCCAGTAAAATCCATGACAAAAGTGTGAATTCTGTTACTCAAAACATTATAATTACTGGATTAAGTATGCCTAAAAACCACAGTACATAACGTAACATGATATCTATCCTTCCACAGGTTACAGTGTGGGGATTGCATATATCACACCAAAAACAGGAAATCATTGTGTAAAAAAATTGTGTTTGTGGAATTATATGCAACCACATAACGAATAATAACCACAGGATGGGCTACCTTGACCTAGTTGGAAAAAGACGGGTCCTTTCTATTTTAAGTTCTATGAGTAATTAATATTCAATGAAAATTTTATCAATCAAACCCTGTAATTTTTCTTCGTGATTTATGTTCTTTCAAAGCGTTGCATTTGTTTTCTGTGCACGGCACTATTATATCTTATGACACAATTTTCTGTTATACCAAGATTTTCAGGTCCAATTCCAAAGTACAAAAGGTCACAACCAGATTACTGAGCATAACATGATCTCTGTGACAAAAAAAAAAAAAACCCAATCAATGATAAGTTTACATGGTCTACGTGACAAAAATAACCAATCAATGATACGTTTACAATATAATCCTTCAAATACATGGAAATCGTAATGCCAAAAATAAATTAGTGAAATACGTTATGAACGTTGTATATATCAATATTACTTTAATTTTTTAAATACTTTATAAGCATTATTGTAAGGGAACAATGGGTAAGAATTGCACATATTTGACACAGTGATATTTTCAAGAAGCATATCTAAGCCGTACTATAGACTGCCATCTATCTATCAAGTAAACGCTCAAACTCTCTGTCATTTACGTTATCAGTACAAGTGGTTCGTCACTGACCCTGTAACTGAGGACGAACAGACTGACTTCATGGTGTAATTCTGTTACACTGCCGCTCCTTCTTTAATACTGTTACTACAGACAGATATGTCTGTCTGTCTGTTTGTCTGTTGATCCATTACTGGATGGAACATTCCTTTTTACTTTGTTGTATAATTTTACCCTCTGTAACACGCCGGTCTAATTGTTCATCATCTTCTATCCTGTAAAGTAAGAGAATATAACATCAAAAATTAATTTATACTCTTGTCTTATTTCTCTTGTCCAGCATGTTGAAATCAAAATTTTCTCGAAAACAGTGTTTTCCAAGGAAAAACAAGCAAGCCCATCTATATTACAAAGTCTACGAAAACGACTTTAAATAATTAACTCCCCTACTTTTTTGAAACCCTCCCCTAACCCCCCTCCCCCCAACTGAGACAAAATTTTCGCTGAAATGAGAGAGAATGGCGAATTTTCGTGATAGGATAAGGGGGAGCCATGCACCGACAAGACTGGGGAGAAAGGAGGAAATCAATCACTTATTGGTATCAATTCGCACTTTCGCACAGCTGTTCATCCCCACTCATTATTCATATTTTCTTCAACGAAAATAAAAATAACTCTACCTTACATATAAGTAACATATTTTACTGATTTTTCTATTAATTATGCCACAAATTAGTCAAAAATCTTGCTCCATCAGGCCCAGATGTTGTTATTTTGCTGAGGAAAGTCCAGTGTCACCACTACTGAAGTGATATCCATGGAGGTTTTTCTGGTCGAGCTAGTTTCCATCGTGTATTTAGGCATGGTGTGGACTAAATGAGGCAGGAAGCAACATTAGCCCGCCTTGTCAACAGTCTGATACGCATAAATCATACATAATCATTCTAACTTTGCCTTAGTCCATAACGTAGACCAGATTGAAATCACTTTGCTTTCTTCCCCCCTTCCACGTCAGCTAATTAACGAACCCCAAAAAGCACTTTACCTGACAGTTAATGATAATTTTCCCTGGTACGTTCGCGCTAGAAGACAATGACAGGTAGAAAATAGAAAAATAAAAAGATGAGCTGGAAACTGTGTCCTTTCCTTTAAAAGCATCGGCTTGTTGTTTCGTTTCATTGACTATGAATAGGAGTACCAGGAAAAGAAATGAGGCTTTTATCTGAGTTCCATTACGTGCTAGAGCTACAGTCGGCCAGTGAACACACACAAGGGAGCTTGTTAAATAATCATTAAAACGAATCAGTCCTGATACATTACTCTATACCAAGACTCAGGAAATGTTCCAATTTTCATCTAAACACCATTAGCTTGTTTATGAAGTTGAAAAATACAGCTAAAAGATAGAACTGCACGGTGACATTAAGTAAGCTCTATACAACAGCAAGCAAGTTTACGGTGAGTCTGTCATAGATAATGGCTGGGACACCAAGGGAGAAAACTCATCGGGTGGAAAACGGCGAATTGAAATCAGAATGTCTGCCTAATCACATAAACTGGGGCTGTTGAAGGGAGGGCGACCAAGATGAAGCGCGAAATGACATCCGGTCTACCGCGTAAAAGGAACAAGAAGATATCCATTCAAACGGCAGTACAACTCTATATCCGGGCATACTTTACTTACTTTGTAGATTGTTTTTCGAAAACGTAAAGAAAGTCGGAGTGGTCAATAGTGTATCGTAACATCGTAGAGATGTGACCGTGACATTTTGACTAATGCGACATAGAATGACGAACAAAGCAAATCTTGTACATGTATGACCGCTCTATTACATGACAGGGGGGGGGGGGGGGGGTAACCTGAAGTCCCCATCGAGACAAACCCGGTCACTTTATTGTCCAAATTTTGTATTTCAAGTTTAAGTAGCCGATAAAATTAAAGAATAAACAATCAAATTCAGAGAATACAGGAAGCATTGGTCAGTGGTCACCAAAATTAAAAGCCTTACTTCCTGGCCGTAGGTTTATAAAATGATATCCGGCATGAAAACATACAAAAAATTCTATATTTAATTTTCGAAGAACTTACATTATGTACATTTGTGACCACAATAACGAGAATGAAAATGTTCTGAAATATGTAGCATTTTTTTCATACTTGAAAGAAAGAGTGTCCATGTGTCATACAAAAATTCAAATCACAGAATCTATTTAATCTATTTATAGAATATCAAATTAACTCACGCGCACGTGGGGTTGGACCTTTGTTTGATATTTGACTTTAATTAGTTAATGATTTCGGAAAGTCGACGTAGAAATCGTTCATTTCCGTTACAATCCACTAACGCCATTTTCAACAGTTCATATGAAACAACCTTATAATAAAGTCGCATTTAACCTCGTGCATGCCTATTTGAATGGTATCCTTAACAAAAAATATTTCAATTTCCCTTTCTTCGTCACAGAAACGAAGTTCAATACATTAAACACCTGTGTCAGCTAGTTAGAATAGAAGACTGTAGTATCTGCACTTTACCTTGGATACTTTAATAAAGGATTAATTCCTGCATGTCTTCTGATATAAAGAACTACACAAGACGATGTTATCTCACCAAATGCCTAACAGACACTACAGCATTGTTAAATAAGTCACAAAATAAGCAAATAATATATATATATATATATATATATATCTGTTTGCACCATAGTAATAAGAAGCCCAAGTGGTTAAAATTCACAAATGGTCCCTCAAAAGTGACTGGCTACTTGCTGGACCTAGGTGGACTTGAATTCACAACCCTCTGTCTGGTTTCAAGGATTTCTGTACAAAGCTTTTTTGCATACTTTCCTGTGGGTTTACTGGGCCATTTGAATTTGGACCAAAAAAA
Source organism: Pinctada fucata (assembly GCA_028142955.1). NCBI lineage: Eukaryota > Metazoa > Mollusca > Bivalvia > Pterioida > Pteriidae > Pinctada > Pinctada fucata. The sequence goes on from AP027107.1 coordinate 57,692,552, forward strand.
AACATTAAGAGATTACACTTGCACTATATCCATAGAAAGTTTCATTTAAAACATAGGGTAATCAAAGATTACATATAGCTCGCCGTAGCAGGCTTTTGTCAATAAATCAAATAATTTCTAAACTTCCAAAAAAGTACTGTCAAGAGCATTCTATGCATCTAATATTATTCATATCCCTTAGAGAGCTTAAGATAACCCAAAATATGAATAATTAAAAAGTAGGTTAAAGGTTAAGGTCAAGGCTATTACATTAATGGTCATTGTCTCCAATGAAAGGTCTAGGTAATAATTGATATATTCATGAAATATAAAATTATTTTCCCCTTTAGTTGAAGAGATGAAGACCAAACCAATTTTTCAAAAGTAGGTCAGAGTTCAAGGTCATATGGTCAGAGGTCATGGTCTCAAATGAGTGTTCTCATCACAATGTATATACATTTTAAATATCATGACCCTACCCCTTATAGTGGAAAAGGTATAGCTCAGGCTAAAATTTTGAAAAGAAGGTCAGAGTCTAAGGTTACTAGGTCAAAGGACATGGTCTCAAAAGAGAGGTCTCATAACAAGGTACATGTATCTACATGTGAAATATCAAGCCCTATCCCTTATAGAAGAAGAGGTATAGCCCAGATTACAGTTTTTGAAAAGGTAAAAGTCCAAGGTCGATGTCACTAGGTCAAAGGTCAACGTCTCCAATGAAAGGAACCATCACAATGAATCTTCGTGTGAAATATCAAAGCTCTACCCCTTGTAGTTCAATAGAATATTAGCCTAGGTAAAAGTTTTTGATAAGTAGGTAAACTTCCAAGGTTACTACTAGGTCAGAGGTCCTCTCAAATAAAAGGTCTCGTCAGAAGGTATCTACATGTGAAGTATCAAAGCTCTATCCCTTGCAGCTCAAGAGAGATAGCCCAGCTTAAAGTTTTGTTTACGGGCGACGACAACGACGCCGAAGGTATGCCATTAGCTCTCCGGACTTTTTCGTCCCGGCGAGCTAAAATCTCTTTGATGGATCATTTTCAAGGAATATGAAAATGAATTTAAATATCAAAATAAGTACGTCATATGAGACATTGTTTTAAAAACTTTTTAAAAAGCAGTTAAACAATCTACGAGTGAAGTATGCTAGCTTCACGTTAAAACACATGTGCATGTCGTACAATCCCACTCTGTAGAAAAAATATAAAACAAAAAATCACTTCTAACAGATTAACGCCGAATGTATATATAATCTGTGAATTAACGGATAGCCTTTTTGCTTAGAAACATGGTATATTATATTACATGTATGTGAGGTGATAACGTTGTGGATAAGCCATACAAGGCGTGTTTATCAGAGGTTTTGTTTCATGTTCGTGTGCGTTTTCAATTACCTTATTTTCTGAAATTTCAGTAGACTACATTTAGCATTCAAAAACTTACTGTCCAAAAATAAATTGCACGGACAGACAGACGAACATGGACATCATTATAGTTTTTGGCAAGGTATGAAATCTTTTTAAAATCCTTGGTCCAAATAATTGTACACGTGGAAATGTCACAATACCTTATTTTAACGGAATGATATCTTTAAAATGATTCATACAGCAATGTGTTGTTGAATTTCTGAGGAACATTGTGAATACATTCATATTGCTTTTCTTCGTACATTTGTAAATCGTTTCGTATATTTGTAAATCGTATAGTTACTATGGGAGAACAACTCCATCGTTGCACAAGATGTTTTACTGATGTTGCTTTATTCATTGAATCATCACTTTCCAAGAAATCAGGGCAAGCAATAATTTGGGTTGATGGGGGATATCGACATTGAAAATTGGAGGGAAACCGTATATCATGTACGTAGCGAATTCAAATCAAGTTTTTAATCAATTTCTGGTGTTGATAACTCCAAATCATTTTTCATGATTAGTCATAATTTTTTAAAACCTTTTTTCAATTTGCATGCAGCTTTAATATTTTCCAAAAATGCATATTTCCCCCTGTTTTTACGTTAATTTTTTTCAAAACCATAGAGTGGACTTCCCCTAATGGGTTTGACACCCCCCCCCCCCACACACACACACACGCACACCTTTGAAAAATTTTTATATCCGCCTATGAAATTATATAATATGTATGTATACTGACGCTCTCTCCTGTGAGTCTAGATGCTGGACCATCTCGTCCCTCTTGTTAACTATATCTACCAATTCCTCCAGTAATAACTTCTCACGGTGTCTCTGGGCCTCCGTCTTCTGCCAGTCTGCAACAAAACAATTCATTTATGTACGTGCATGTATGTTTTATTTTTAAATTAAGAGTTTTATGACATGTATATAATTATGCACAATTATATAGTCTTTTATCCGAAATAGAGGTTTACAGTTTGATAATTCACTTTTAAAACCCACTAGAAATTTCATTTCTGATAATATAATCCCAATCTACCTAGTTCTAAAATGCAATGTAAAATTTCTCCCATGCCATGAGTTATATTTACATGAAATATCCTTGATTATCGTTGAAATATTACACGATGTCGTTATTTGGTTAAGCATCGGTTTTAATGTAACTAAGTCTGCCTAACAGACAGACCGACAGACCGACATACTTTTTTTTATATTTGATAGTTTCATATGCCTTCATGCGAATTTCTTTATTATTTTACAATAAAGTTTTATTCCCATATGAAATAAAACGAAAATGAAATAAAGAAGAAGAGGGACTTTGTTTTTTTATTCGGACAAACGCTAAAGCTCTCTCTCTCTCTCTCTCTCTCTCTCTCTCTCTCTCCTGTAACAACATTTGACAATCTATTAATACAACAAACATATTAATTGATGACAAATGTCAGATTCGTCAATCGGCGACAAAACATGGGACCTTAAGAGCATTAGCCGAACAATGGGTAGATTATAGCCCTTTGTTGAATAGTACCCAAAATAAAAGGACTCAACTCTGACCTACACTTCCATGTTTATTGACCCCACTGAGGACAAACTTTGCCAATTTTGTGAAAACAGGAAGATTTGACACCTGTGTGTCATCAAACATAAGTAAAGAATAATGAAGGAAAATATAATTGTGTCACCTTGTCATTATGTATATATATAAATATGTATTTTTTTCATCATCTAGAACATGAAATATTTCATGAACACAAATGTTTTAAATATCATCCTGGATAAAAAAAATAAAAGCGAGAAAATTGTAAAAATAGAATTACAACATGAAAAGCAAATCTGTCACCGACAACTAATGAAAATAAATTACTCAAAATGGAAAACAAATATTAAATCAAACATAGCCTCTTTGAATTCCTCAACCATTATAATGTGATCTAGTCGAAAGGACCTTTTCCTTGTGATAAAATCTCATCAAATTTTGTTCTTGGCTGCAAACATGCTTAGCGCTCGAAGGAGCGGAAAATTAGCCATTTTTCGGTCATATTCCTAATTGTTTTGCAAAAATTTCCATTTGAAAAGTAATAGTTTTACGGGTCATTAAGGATTAGTTATTCTCTGGTATCCCTAAGACCAAGTCGCAGACACATACGCACAATTATTTGCAAGTTGCGCACGTACGTTCAAGTTGTCAAAACAATTTTCTACACTGCGACTAGCGCAAAAGCATAAAGTAGAAGAATCAGAGCTGTCAAGTTTGACTGATGTGCCGCTTATCATTTCATATAATCTTGTAAATTATGTAAATATTAAGCTGTTTTCTCCTTCAGATGTTGCTCCTGTCGCAGAGTGTTTCATCCAGCCACACTTCCTTCCGCCTGTGGACGGCAAAGCAGACGTACATAAGTCACGTGGTCTGTCGTCTGCCAAAATCACACAAACAAATATTTCTCAACGAAATCGGAACAGAAATAAGAAAAGACATTAGTTTAAACAAAACACAACAATTTCAAAGCAAACTTCCCCCCTATGTGCATGCACATCGTGACCATTTCATTTTCACCGGAAGTTTTCATTCCCTATACATCTTTCTTTTATCGGACAATTTTAATTTTTCATTGATTTTAATAATTAGAAAATTTTATTTTATCTTTTCTTTTAAGTGTTTTAATGGTAAAGCGTATGGTATTGTCAATATAGAATATTTGTTAATTGTGAAAAATAGTTATTTTGACTATATTCTATGTCGACACTATTTTCAAAGATTTTGGTAATTTAATTTATTCATTTATTTATTTATTTAATTTTTTTTGCTAATAAAAATAAATCTCACTAAAATGAATATAAGTATCAAATGAAAAAATGTCAAGTCGGGTGGCATATTGATGAATTTCGTGCACGAAACAGAATTGTTAAAAGCGAAAACTAATTCTTTATTTTCAGACAGATCGAGGGGTTGAGAAGCTGTTGACATGGCATGGCGGCCCCTCCTTAAGTCCATCACTTTTCTGGTTGCAGGTGCCCTATAACATGTTTAATCAGAGTGTATGAATTTGTGATTTTGTCAGTTTTCTTAAGTCTTTTTTACGTTGACTTAACACCATAGGTGAGGGAATCCAGTCTGCCTGCCCACGTACCCTACACGTGGCCGTCAATCAGTATCTCCCAGGCCTATTGTCTATGGTCCTGTATTAAGGTATCTGATCGGTTGGCACTGATTCTGTCTGTAATATGAGAGTCAGACCGAGTTGTCTCTGTCCATTGTATAAAGACAGGGGGAAGTGACGGTCGCGTGGAGTTAACCTACTGAGCTAATACTCTATTACTCCTCCATCCGCCCTTTATTAATCAATTGATCCCCACGATTGATGTATTAGTGTAAGTTACAATCAAGTAAAACACAAAATTTTTGCTTAAAGTCAAGAAAAGTGCGAGCAATTAATTAAGTTTTTCTTTCAATTTCAGAATCTCTTATTTTTAAGATGTTTTATTCTTTTCTTTCCTTAAAGAAGTATATTTGTCTCTTTTTCTTTGTGCAATATATATCTTTGGACTACTGTCTATTGCTAGGATTTTGAAGAATTATATTATTATTTTTTTTTTACTATTTGATTTGCATGCATTTCATTTTAAATCTTGTGTTTCTAGTCAAAGCAATTTTGGATACATATATAGAAGTCAAACAAATCTTTTTTATTCTACAAAACATCATAGACACATATCAGTCACATACAGCAGTCAATCAAAGTAAGAATTAACATCCCTCCCTCTTTTCTTACAATCCCCGTGTTATCCTCCCATTGTTACAAATAAATTTTGTAAAAGAGATCAATTTCTGAAGAATTGGATTAGAGTCTATCATTTTAGTCAAATCCCTATTGGTTCAATGGGCCAAAAAACATACATTCAATAAGATTTGAAGGGTGATTTAGAATGTGTACAAGTATAATACGATTACAGGATATTATTTGGAGCCCGATGTAGACTTCCCAGTGAATTTTACATTCAGTTTCTGACATCCCTAGCTTGGTAAGCTTTATTAATGTCACCGCGTGAGTTTTCGCGCCATCTTGAAGCCACACATGCGGCGAATCACATCTTATTATACATTTATAATGTAGATTTTCATAAATATTGATACTTGGCCCGGTAGTATGATTCAGGGTGTACAAATTGTTTGGGCTAGCGTTAGATGATTTCACTTGGGAGTTAATGACTTGGAATTCTACACATGACGTAGCGGCGTCAAACCATTACATTCTGACGTACAGTACGCTACCAAATTTGGTCTATGATTGCACGTTGTCGCCCCATCATAAGAATAGACAAATATCACCAAGAAAATGAGTGCACATGAAACTTTATCACCATTATTAGACAAATGCTTAGACGAAAGATTCATTCACTTTGTATACCTTATGTTGTAAATGTGACAGACGTACGAACGACTTAAGCAATATAATTCAAAATATATAATCTTATAAATATCTGCCAAATACAGGTGCCGCAATGAGCAAGGAACCTTTACAAATTAAACTGAATAAGCAATTACTCATTTAAACTACAAGACCACTGAAATAAAACACGAGAACACTTTCCTAATACAGCAAATCCAAAATCTTAGAAGAAACTTTCTCTTCATTGCCTGTTTAAGTTTTGTGTGGTCCTGTACATATTCAACAGCTGGTTATGTGAACATCAATGATTATGAATCAATCTAAGGCCGTTGAATTTTCACACAATTCTATAGACCTAACATTTTACAGCTCGGTGGACCTCGCCATAGAACCAATATAATTCGCTGTACACATTTGCATCTTTGACTGCAACACACACCGATTGTTCCCGGGGACTACTTCAGGAAACCGCCAAAGGTGTCACAAAATACTTTTACGGCCTTTTTTTCTATTGTGATCGCTTTACCTTATAAATATAACGGAATTCATAAAAACTATACGGCCTTTTAACTGCTGGGGCAGACATCTATACATTGAAAAGACATCCATCACAAGCCCATAGCTCTCCTATTGGTAAATTCCTTGTGAAAAACAGAATCAAATCAGTATCAAAGGGTCTGAAAGAGGGATATGATAGCTGACCTACAGCAGGCACCAAATATCAAAGGGGACACAATTACCGCGCATGATGAAAAAATAATTCCGTTGAACAAGAGCTGAATATGAAACGGACATCAGAACATCAAAAACATATCGTTGTCATCAAATCTCAACATATCTCTAATGTCGATTTCACAAATGTTCGTCATGGCTGATCAAAAACAAATTTTGATGAAAATGAAAATCATATTTGTGTACAACAGTTGCATACCAATAACAATGTAGGACATTTCTATACTCTAAATGACATAGCGAAGCTATGCGACCTTACTTTTATAAGGTCCATGTACAGGTACAAGCACTGATAAAATTACATGTATTATGACGTATTTCATTTTCCTTGATTTGCATATGTAATTTTAAACAACTGATGTACAGTATGCTCACCGATATTGAGCAACAATGAGGTATACCTCAATGTAGAAGAATTGAAGCACTGTTTCTCTTTATATGTATGTATCAAACTTTGCATCCCGATTTCATATTTGAAAGAACAGAGGAGATCTCCAACCAGACTAGACTGCAGCACCTACAGCAAAGCAACAAGACAAAGTATGCGAAAACACAGAATAGGTATGCACAACAAGAGACACAACCAGACTTGTCAGAATGACAACATAGCTCGCCGGTGGCAACCATATGTAAATTGCAACAACAACAATAAAAAAGGTCTTATCACAAGGAATGCACATGTGAAATATCAAAGCCCTATCACTTACCAATCAAAAAATATGGCCAAGGTTAAAGTTTTTCAAAAGTAGGTCAATCATCTCCAAGGTCAAGGTCACAAGGTCAAAAATTTTGGTATCCATGGAAATGTCTTGTCACAAGGAATACATATGTGAAATATCAAAGCCCTATCACTTACCATTCAAAAAATATGGCCAAGGTTAAAGTTTTTCAAAAGTAGGTCAATCTCCAAGGTTAAGGTCACAAGGTCAAAAATTTTGGTATCCATGGAAAGGTCTTGTCACAAGGAATGCACATGTGAAATATGAAAACCCAATCTGTATTGGTTTAAAAGTTATAAGCAAGGTTAAAGTTTTTGTGCACGCGCACGCCGACGCCGACACCGGGGGTATGACAATAGCTCTCCGGACATTCGTCCCGGCGAGCTAAAAAGAGACAAGGAACACAGAATCTCAATGTTCTTCATGTTAAACGTAACGTTATGACGTTTCAGAAATCATTTTGGGTAATATTTAATGTTAGAACATTCTGTGTTGATGAATTACCACCATGAGTATACACGTCAAGTATGACAGGCTGTCACTTGCTCATACTATCAAGTCATTGTCTATGTTATTTTTTGCGCATATACAAACTGACAGACCAAAAACTACATACTAGAATCCAAGAAGTACTTATTCTATCTCAAATTCTTTAAGCAAGTTATCTTGATATTTCAGAAATAACCTTGAGTGACTGTCCAAAAGTATACATTCTAGAAAACATTTCTGTGCAGTCTGATCAAATGTCATACAAATTTTAGAAGATATTAGCTCTTACAGACGGACGGACAGTGATTTTATTTCAAGGGCATAATGTTCCTATAGTTTGCAATACCATGCACATTTTTCGTATTCGATTATTCTGTGTTAAAACCATATGCCAAATTGCTGCATTTTTTAGCGTCCTGTAATTGATTATTTTGACTTTTGTACAGGAAGCCAATGAACTAAAGAGAGGACGTCTCCTGAGGAAATGATAGGGAAACATATTAGAGATGTAAGGTTTCTGTAGCGGCTGTCTGGTCCTGATAGAGAGATGTCACAAATTTCTTGTCACTACTACTACAATACGCATGCGCAAAGATAGGAGAATTCGGTTAGCCTGAGATGGCATTGATAATGCCCTGTCCAGTACAAAGAGACAAAAGACACCCACGTCCATAACGTGCAGTGCTTCTTAGAACTGATAAACCACCGCTACTACATACCACCTGATTGGACGATTAAACACAACAAAGACTAACCGAATATAACTTATCAGGAAATTTAGTACAATTTACACTTAACAATCGGAAGTTGCATCAGATGTATTTATTTGTGGTTGTTTGCGAGACGCATTATCTATATTTTAAGTATTACAGGACCTGTTACGAAAAGGTGTTAAATATAATTATGATGGAAATTACAAATTAACACGATTTTTAAGCAACTATGTCTATAAGTACTCCTTCAGTATCTCAAAAACCACCACGAATATTTGAATGAAATCTAAATCGTATAAACGTGTATCAAACTTCTAGAAGTTTGATTTTTTCATAACGTATCCAATGCACAAATGGAGATCTCGCTGACGTCTCGTCCATTTAACACTGTTTAAATCATCTCGGTAATCTTCGGTAGTGTCTCGATAGTTTCCGTGGCTAAGACGACGGTTGGTATGTTGACCTTGGACGATGGAAACCAACTTTTAAGATTTAGATAAAGATATGCCTTGGTTCTAACTTTATAATACACTTCATATTTTTTTGTACAAAGAATACCACAAGGGCTCTAGCGAACACTTACATTGAAACATCATGATCATAATTAATATGAGAAATAAAAATGGTCTGGCTCAATAATCCGATGATGAAGTCTATGATAAAATGATGAGAATAAAACGACTGTTATGAGCATAGAATTCAAGTAGATGTGTTAAATAGTAAAATATGTAGAAACAAACGAATCCAATGTAAAGGAAAGAGATAGATCCAAAATGAGAAGGCAAATTCACAGATAAGAAGCTGTATAAAACTAAATTTTAACCAAAAACAAAGAGAGAAGCTAAAACATCCCCACATAATTATGTAACAGGATGGATGAACCATTACATGTATTTGAAACATTACAAGGACACATGGCAGGGAAGCTACATCCAAAAGTAAAGAATTGTGGGACTGCAATCAAAAAGAAGGTAAACTGAAGTTAAAGAAACCCGACAAGACAGGGAAGTTTTTTTTTTTGTGACTGGACAACGGACTGACACGAGCTGGATTAAAGGTTCCACAGAAAAAATACCATCGTGCCAAGAAAAGGGCAACTACCCTAAAAAAAAACTCAAAATGCACGGGGGGGGGGGGATATGTGGAAACGAGGAGACCGAAGATGCAGTGTACATGTCATGAAATCAGAAAGAAATTTAAGTTAATCACACAGAGTAGGACAGGCTGGGATCTCCACCATGACCCCCTAAAACACGACAAGGACGTGCAAGTATCAATGGGGGGATCCTTCATCTCGCCATTTACGGCGTTTGCCATTTTGAGAATCGTAAAGACGTGCTAATTATCGGTCGTGCTTTTGGAGCTTTAGTTAAGCGTCTTATAACGGCCTGTAAGATGTAGAGAGTAAAGCCATGATGGATAGGAATAACCCTACAACTTTGATTTAGTGCTGATTTATGGCGTAAGAAGAGCCTTGGTGATTAGGTTTTCATCAGGCTCACAGAAATTAATTATCCCTCAATATTAAGTCTCTAGAGAAGATGACATCGGTAACGCCTCGTACTAAATGCCTGCAGTAATATTGCACAACAGCGCCCTCTATCATGCGTGTGCTATTCTCAGATAATACAAGATCATGATTACCCGACATGCAATATTGAAATCTTCTTTATGGATATAGCTTCTACTTCAGTTTATATTTAGTATCAAATAGTTCAAAAGAATCGAAAACAGACAGACAATGAATCGAGAGAGAAAATGTTAAATTTCGAACAGTTCAAAAGGCTATATATATTCTAAATTTACAAAAATATATAATCAAGTATAGCTATTTCTCTTTGACAAACAAATAATAAGGTAGCAAGTACATAAAAATACAGCAAGAAACAAAATACATTACTTATATACTTCCTGCACATTGATAGGTTTGAAGACGGACTACTTCAAATTTGTCATTTTTGTAACCTTGTCAAGGTCAATGTATTCAAGCGTTCTCAAGGTAATATTGTATGTATGTCGTATTTGAGACGCCCTCGCCTTTGGTATCGCATACAATAAAGAATTTTTTTTATCGTACGGAACTAACATCTAAACCCTTTCCTATTTTCTATAAATGACATACATAAATGACCTTTACTAGAGAACTAGGACACTACTAAGTTTCTACATGGACAAGACATTACTTCGAATCTTCTGCAATATATTATAGCACATATGCTACAAACAAAATGACTCTCTATACTTTTTCGCTTTGTGTAATCTAAAGTGATTTTTCTTTCAATTTCATAAAGAGATTATGACGACTATATCACTCTATAAAGACAAATGAATTACACGAAATGGGAAGAAAGAGAGACATTTATTGGATGCGTTCTGTCATTGAACAGAAAATCAAAATTAAACTGTCAGCGCACGGTTCTAAGATAACAAATGGTTTCCATCATGGTAGGACATTACAGGTAAAAGGCCATCTCCTTCTATTGCAATTGTTCAATCAATCCAGCAGCGTTTGATTGGGAATGGTATCGATCCGCAGGTAGAAGAAAGAGAAATGATAAAAGGAGACATATGGAATTTGACAGATTGCTCAATTGAACAAGATCAAAATTTGAAATGAGAGTACACAACAGAAAATGAAGCTATCCGGATCATCCATCAAGTTTGACACTTTAGGTCATGTAGAGATGACTATATCCTAATATAGCAGATTGGACAGAGACCCCGGGTCTTCTTCACTTCAGTCCCTACATTACATATCTATAATGACATTTATAATGCAGAATTTCTTATTCAATGGTAGCTTATGTTATGGCTTTTGTTTTATGTGTTCTTGAATTGCGACCATCTCAACTTGTCGCTTGTAACTGCTTACAAAGATAAGCAGGATTTTTTTTAATTTTAAATATCTATAAAATAAACCGGACAGTATTAATCTCTTTTTATCGTCATTATACATATAACATGAACACTCCTCTCAGTGTTTTCTAATAGTTCAAATAATATCTACTCATTTCTCTGAATACTGAATTAATTTGGTAGCACAATTCTTTTTTAATATCAAAACATTTGCACACCTAAAATTCTATCATTGTCGCTATATATAGACATACAAGTAAATAACAAAATCACTTGTAAATATCCATAAAATTTCGGCCAGTTGATGAAGGCCAAGAGGCCAAAAAATTATGGGAAATGGATGTTTCTTGTAATTCAATTACTATAAACTATAATTTTCCCTATAAAGTAGAACTTTTTATCATAAGAGTACATCTACAATGTATGTATAGGAGATCTGAATTAAATTCAATACATGGAATACCAAGAATGAAGTCCCTTTCTCCCTGAATACCAAGAATGAAGTCCCTCTCTCCATATCCCAATTTCTTACACATGATGATGAAAAAGAATAAGAATTTAAAACAGATGGTCCATGATGTAGAAGATGACACAATACACAGAGAATATTGACAGTGATTTTACTGCTTAATAAGCCTCATCTTCTACAGACAGATTGGAGTAAGTGTAAAACAAACATGCAGTAGCTCTACAGGTTTCCTACCATGTGTGGTAAAACTGTCAAGATTAGGCTTTCATTACACAAGTCCCTTCAAATTTCTATTCTAAATGATCTATGAACTTATTTTAATTCAGACATAAAGCTCTATATGTTCAATACATTGACATCCAGGACTGACTTTTGCTGATTTTTTGGTCTTTCAGCTACATGTACATGGCATAGTACTGTCTTGTTTACCATGTGTCTATTTGTTACAAAATCTTTCATCTAATGGACATATGACATTTAAACAAGAGATAGGAAAATTCCATGTGCTCATTCGTCTTACTGGGCATTTTTTTCTTGGACAGAAACCTTGACCTTAGCAATCTGACCTCCCTCTGCAAAACTAAGGATTGACCTGAGCATTTGAAAGGTAAGGGGTACGGCTTTGATCTTTGTCTCAACTAATAGCCCGTGCATTTGGCATTTTTTTCTGTTGTAAGACTTTTTACTTTTTTTTTTTTCATTATCATGTCCATAAAATTATACTGTTTCCAATACCAATCGGAGACAACAACATTTAAAAAATTAATTAAAATTACGTCTGGATTTTTTTATGCTTTATTTTCCAGTCTGATCTTTCAAGAATAAAGTTATGTAATACTACTTGTACATTCAATATTCTATTTTCATGAACTGAAATAAAGACGTATTTGGTACACGATCAACGTTCTATAGATTCCACCAAAGACTTAAAATATACAACAAATCTGCCGGCACGGAGGCTTAACTCTACACGAGGGGATCAGGTGCAAGGGAAATACGGCAATAGTTTCCTAATTAATTACAGTACTAAAGGCCGATTATATGTTCTAAGTACCTTTTGTTGGCAGAGATATGGTCTTTATTCCATAAGAAGATTTGTCGACGACTACTTACCCAATGCACGTACCAACGTGATATTCTAACAATAAACATGCACCTCTACTTAGTTCCACAATGTGTTTACACTTGTAATTTACCCCTTATTGTAACACTTCTAATACACGAGGGAAATATATATACTTTATTATTGTTTATTTAAGATATTTTTAAACCAAAAAAAAAAAATTTTTTTTTCATTTTTTCTCTTTTCATATCTATATATTTTTCTTTTAAAGTTGATTTAAAACAAACCATAAAAGATTTACAATGGTCCCATAATTTACAAATGTGAGTTTTCAAAACTGAATGAATCTACTTTTCCCAATTCATGTCAGTCGGCCAGTTCACGTTCATGTTCATATAGAGAAATACACGAACCTTATGTATATTCCTATCAATTCTTAATTTTGTAATACTTCGAATTTGGGATAATATATATGAATTCTTTGTGTCAAATAAACTAGTGAAATAACGATATACCTAGATAGATAAAACGTTAAAATTCAGCTTTATTAGAATCAGCAATAACCGAGAGCCAAAATTTTTACGTCGAAACAAAATGTATCATTCTTTAAACCTATAAATAAAAGACTAAGAAAACATGATGAAGCGGTCACCCTGAATACACTTTCTCCTACTGACCTAATTAAACAAACTATTTGAAAAGTTCTTGATATGGAGACAATTTGATCTTGGTCCTGTTTTCCCGCGCTGCTATATCTGATACAGTGTTGTGGGACCTGGGTATTGTATAGCGGTCCCGGTCCACAAACAGTCCCAGGGGTCTCAATAAACACCAACATGGTCAATTTCACTCCTCGCCACTCAAGTACCCACACTCTACCATAACATTTACTTCTTCTTATTTTCTCTTCATTTATTACAATTACTGTCCAAATAACGGGGAGGTGTGTTTCATCAGGAATTTAAATAACAAGTGAAGAAATAAAAATATACTCTGGGCAGAAATTTGAAAATATCAAAACACATACATAACGGGTCAAGATCTGAACCAACAACGAAAGAACACTCTGCCTAATAGTATTGCAGCGTTACTTAGGAGATTGTATTCCTTAAGAATTCAACGGACACGACACTTTATTATACTTATTACATAAACTACAAGTTATGAAAATTAAGACGCTTATGAAAAAAAAAACAACTTTTAGTAATGTTAAGAGTTAATACAATTGTCTTTATAATTATACGTGTACTTATTTTCTTATAAAAATCAACTAGAACATCGGAAAGAAACAAGAAATACACCCAAAACTTCACTTAAATAGTCTTAATTTTACCAACAGAATTCTTTTTCTTTCTCTAAAACCTTCTATTCAAAATCTTTATGTCTCCGATCCATTCAAATATATCTTTTTATTCTTACAAATTTGCTATGGAATTTTATTATCGCTATAATGTGATAAAATACCTTCTCTTTATGTTGTATGGACGGTGATTTTTTTTTTTTTTTTTTTTTCAAATTTAAGCCGTGAATTATTTTTCTATATTCAAACTGGCTTTAGATAACTCCAAATTTCATTTAATTTTTTTTTCAAAATAAGCTGTAGACAGTTCTTCACTATCAAACATATTTTTGGGACAGAGAGCTTTTTTTTCAGTTATACTTTTTTTTTTATTTCAGTGAATCGCCCTATACGTTGAATTTCTGCGTTCTCAGACTGAGACTACAGTTCTTGGTCACATGACCTACGTCACACAGTCCTAGCGGCGAATCTCTCAACCTGAACAATCCATTTCTGTCTATTTTCAAACTTTCACACTTTGTTACTTCATGAAATAAATCCAATTTCTGAGAAAATAGTGGTTTATTTCATTCCATCCACAATTTTATGGCATTAGGCTGTTTTTCTAATCTCTCGTCACTTCAATTTTCACACTGTAAGAATTCGATTCCGTTTCCATGGTAACACTTTTCACAACGGGACATAACATTTAAGAAATGATGTAATACTAATAAAGTTGATTTATCTTACCCTCTATGGCCATCATGGACCTAAGTTCTCTGTTCAGCATCTCATACCGCCTCTCTAAATCATCTTCCTTTTCTCTGGAATAAATAAACACCAAAAATAATGCTATATCCCGCCAAAAACATAATGCAGCATCCCGCCAAAAATACAGCACAACGTTATATCCTCTAAAAAGCAGCGTTTGTACGTGCCTTATTTTAAAATCAAACTCCAACTTATATGAGCTTGTAATTTGGTATTTATATGGCAGAGGAAACTTTGCAGAAAAGCTGATTTCTTAACTGGAATTAATGTAATGGGTTTAGCAGTAAAGATGATAATATTTTCACAATATACTTATGGGACTTAGAAGTTTTCTTGGTGGATCTTAGCTAGAGGATGATCCCTATTACTGGGTCCGTAATTTCATTTCCCTATTCCTATCTTATTACACCTCACCCACCGTCCACAAAGCCTCTCATATCCCTTCTCTATTGTTTTCTAATAGCCCAAACAATGCCATCCAAGATTCCAATTTATTTAAAGTCAAGAATAAGTAAAGAGAATTTAGAGATAAAAAGAAAAGAAGCTAAAAGGATTTGAAATGCGCTTTATATTGATGTCCCTAGAGTTCAACCTAAGACTGCATAAGACTTGTAAATGGCAAAAATCTGCTTATATGCTTAGAGGGCCTTTATATGACTAAGGAGCTTGGATTCAAAGTTTCAGACAAATTCTTAAATAAATGAGTATTTCCAACATTTGAGACTTTGTATTTAGCAAGGAAGCAATGAGAAAACTCAGTAGATTCTTTTTATTTTAGATTTCTGGAGAGTTCTTCTTTCGTGGAATTTCTAAACTTTCACGGATTATTTATCATGTGTGAGCTTTATTCATTTGGAAATTAGTTTTCTGTAATCTGTTGAATCTTGGGGGAATTTATGAAGTTGGATTCATAGTTCATTTTGGATGTTTTTGTTTTAGTGGAGTCAGCGATATCTGGCGTGGTGACTGTGACGCCATTTTCCCGTAATTTTTGGCTGATCATGGAAAAGTATATTTTCTTGTATATGTATACAGAGAAACGTAAATGAAATGCTAGAATGTATGTTACTATGAAAATGTTCGGCAAAGTGTGTCATTGTCGGAAAACCGCGAGTGAAGTATCTTTAAGCATGCGCAGTGACAGAACATGCTAATCAAGGCTTTTTTGTTTTCTTGCAAATATATTTAATATCCGCGAAACGCATGCGAAAATTCTATATACTAGTATATTGATCTTGTGACAGGAATAAAGAATTAATTTCTATTACTTATATATGAAGTATAATATTCATATACTAAGTAGAATATCATGTATGTGCTTCGAGTAATGATTCCAATTCACGATAGTTTTTTAAGTCATTTTCAAAAATCAATTTAAAATTTCTCAACATTTATCTTTATTTCAAAATCCTTTAATAACTTTTCTATGTAAGATACCATACAATAAAAAAAATATTGGAAAAAACATGTGTAATCAAGAAAATATTGATGATGATTCATTGGTACAGAATTTGTCCGTGTGAGCCGTCTTGTATTCATACCAAGTACGTTCATGGTCCATGCCAGAGATACCATACAGGTCAAATCATATCAATATTAATACTATAGGTACTCGGCATTCATTACCAAGGAATAACATTAAAGCTTAAGCATTTTGGCGCCTAATCCTTACTACGTTAGCAATAGTAGTTAGGTAACAAACCTTTCTCTACTTGAAATTTTCTACGAGCTTAGTCCAGGATTTATCATAGCATGGTCCAGGTGTCAAACTCGCATACTATACAGTCAAAACGACCAACAGAAACTCCTTGCAGTCTATAAGCTTTATTTTGGGTATACTATTATGGAACCAAATAGAGAAAATTCTCGTCATAATTTATCTTGAAAATATTTATCATCTAATCAAACAATTCAATTAATATACAATTATTGGAACATAAGTATGGTAAAAAGATTATGACTTTATAAGGAGTCTATAAAATATGAACTGTGTATTGATATATCGACTTAAGGGATTTTAGAGGTGTATATCCCTTCTGTAAACTTATAGGTGCAATTCCAATGTAACTCTCCTTTTTTACCAATCCAAGGTCACCGCTCCCTAAAATCACCAATGTTGATGGCAGTAAAGAAATTTTGACGATAAAGAAATATTTATCAATAATCATATGAAATAGATGCTTTAAAAAAGCATCAGTAGCAATTTTGTCTTATTTTTGAAGAAGGCAAATATTTTATTAAATTTAAGTTATCAAGGAAGAAACAAGTTACAGTGAATCGTTTTGAGGTGCTTTCCGGGACCAAGGGGGAAAGAAGAAAGTAATATGCCTAAGGGAAAAAAATAAACTTCAAAGAATTTCAGAACAATGACCAATAAAGGCGGCAAAAATATTTCCTTTGCATGGGGTCAGTACTAGGGCCTGTTAAAGTCTATCTTAGTGTCTTGGCCGCCAGTCATATGGTATGTGTACAATGGGCCATGATTACGTTAGAGACCGTTCTTCTATTGTCCCTGATCCCCGGCTTTCGGACCTTACTATGCAGCTACTATCAAATACTGTAACCACACTAACAACTTGTTACAAAATTAAGTCCCAGATTAGGGGACACAATCCGCTTTCCCAAATCCTCTTTATAATAGCTAGTTTCTACAGCCTTTAACAAAACGCTTGATCAAAAAGAAAAACATAAAAACATATTTTATTCTTTGTCAATTCCGATTTCATGTCACAGCAAATTTTTAACTTGTTGTCAAACAAAAATGTTGATTAGCGATTTGAGGTAATGACTCATATGATAGATCCCTAGATATTTCTTTACAATAGGTCAAAATGATATAATTCTAAAATCAAAGGACGACGAAAACGTAACTCTTCATTCTTTATTTAAAGTTACAATTTAAAGTTGATTAATTTTTTTTTTTATATTGGTATACCTGCATTTTTTTCCTTTTTTTTTATATAAAAGTAGATCTAGTAACAATTAATTTGTTTTTTATTTATCAGTATAAAAAATATTTCCCAGGAAAATAAAATCCGTTGGTTTCAACCGACTATGAAAGAAGTGCTTTAATTCCTATCAAAAATAATTAATTTTCTTCATAAAATAAATATGAAATCATTTAAATATGAAGTGACGATTTCCTGCTTGTGGTAAAGCACTTTCACCTTAAAAGTATTCTTTTAAAAAAATGTAAAAAAAAATGTAAATGTTTTCGTGAAACGTAATAAAAAAGATAGATCGGCGCTCAAGAAAAAAAAACCCCATTAAGAAATGAAAATAGTGACTCAGAAATCTAAATATCCCTCAGTGAAAACGAAAGCATGAAATTGTTCCTTAAAACAAACAACAAAACTCTTCCCAAGACCTTTCATACAGCCTGCATTTGATTCATGAAGTTACATTATAGGTGACGCCGAGAAATTCAAAAGTAAAAATTCGAAAAAATACCCCGAAGAAACGATCAAATATTGTAATGTCATTTTTAGTAAAACAAACAAGCGAGGCAGGGGGAAATTTGACGAGAGTATAAAATGTACAACACAGGAAAGAATTAAAGTTGTTAGCTTATTTCTGACCCTGTGCAAACATCCACGAGTCAATATTGTTATAACTAAGAGAAATTCTGTGTTGACAAAAATAAGCTGAAATATTTGCCTAGTGAGCTGACCAGTCTAATTACGGAACAAAAGTCCTTTACCTGGCGATGGACGTAGGGGGAGGGGTAAGGCACAACCACAAATTAATTCAATACAAATGACATAATAAACTTTGTACAGAAATACGAGCCGTGGTCAATGTTGACACTGCCCCAATGGGGTACTCTGGCTCAAGTATCCCGTGCCATTGTTGGACATTTCAACCCTTCCCATAATATGTCCAGTTTCCTTTTGATTCACAATGTAAAATACACATCGTTTGAAACTCCATCTTGCAGCTGTATTTGATCGCCGTTATCAAGTATTTATCAAAAATAATTGTTATGATTTTATGTAAACTTTCAAGATTTTTATACTAATGTGGGCCAACAAAACAGATTTGATTAAACAATCATTATTTTTTCTGTAGAAAAATATGCTGATCGGACTATTTCAAAATAATTAGTGTCGCTTCGCAGGCAACACAAAAATTCAATATATTTAATCAGTAAGTACCCAAAATAAATGGAGAGAAAAAAAAATTGCAATTGAGGTTTTGGATTTTTCGGGGGGGGGGGGGGGGGGGGGGGAGGTGCGTGTGAACGGAATACTACACAAATGCACACGAAGCTGACCTTGATCGACAGCGAAAGTCGTTTAAATAATTATTTCTAAACCAAGAAATAAACAAGAAATCTGAATAACAATGTCCATGTCACATTGGCGCAACAGCTTCTCTTAATGTCATCTCAGACATTTTAATGTTTCATTTTAATCGCCAAAATTATCCACTACATTTCCCTCCAATATGCTTAGTTCCTACAACTGGATTGTTTCTATTCAGTAAATGCTTCAGACTGGAAGGGGGTCCATAGGGCCATTTCTACATCATTTATCAACAATCACACAGCTAGGAATAATTCATAGGCATTTCTTCATCTTTCAGAGAGCTCAATACATTTAGTATTTTACGTACTGCATTAGGTGTAAAGAAATACATTTTTCTTATGATTGTTCTGTCAAAAGTGACGAATCAAAAATATAAAACGATGAAAAATACAAAAAGAACAAGCCGCGAAACTTTTCGCTTGAAAGGATCAATATTTCATTGTTTCATATAAAATATTATCAAGTTACAAGATGGCGAATGAATTTCAATATATCTTAAACTTAATACCAGCGCATCAAAGGCCAAAGTCTGCGACATCTTCCCTTGCTATGAAATTTTATTGTGATCTTGATAAATGATTTATATCAAAACTTCGATCAAGAAACCTTAAAATAAATAATTCAATAACCTAGTAGAGAAAGGCTTTCATACGGAGAACATTTTGTCTTTGCTACTCCACGTCAGTCATTTCAGCGGAGAAAACAAAAGTTACGAGGGATTAGGGAAAAGAGAGGAAGAAAAATCGTTAGTGGCTGTCTCCCGGACGTCTTGCTGATTAATCAGGTGACAGAACGCAGAAATAATGGTTAATAGAAATATGTGACTGTATCAACACAGCCAAGACTGCAGGACCTATAGTAATCCTGGACTTGTAACACTCCAAATAGGGTACTGTCCTCTCTAACACCTAAATCACATTGGAAAAAATCAGATTCCTAAAAACAAAGAAACAGTGACAGATCAGTTAAGACGACAGGAACTTTATCCTTTACTACACCGACTCAGAGACTGTCCCTACAGTCAAACGTCCCTGGACATTGTACCTAGTAACATTTATATCTAGTAAAATCTGTTCACATCTCCGACGACAGAGAAGCCGTCAAACAGCAGTAGAGACTCGATTTTTTTACGAGATATAAAAGAAATCTATTAGTTTCAATAGATTTCTCTCTGTCTTAAAATAAGTTTAAATGTGTTAAAAGGAAGTTCTTTGATATAATAGTCAATTTTACAGAGATTTGTGATACAGGGAAGTATAGAGTACAGAGGTTCTTGAATGCATTTTTTTAAAATACAGATCAGTCGGAAATAGATTAAATGTATCTGAAATACACAGACTGTATCAACACAAACTTATTAGTATGAGATGTAAACAACACCCAAAACACAAAATTTCATCTTCTTAATGACATGAACACTTCCTAGATTCAAAGAATGAAAAGACAGTAACGGCATCATTGAAACAAGTATTGAGTATGGATAGATCATTACAATGTCTTAATCACAAATAAATAAAGGGAAGTATAAAGATCCCCAACAAGACTACATTATGATCACAGCAAACCACATGTACAACTGTAACAAACAAGACACATCATGTAGGAGTCAGATAAACATGTGGAAAGAACTGGTGAAAATTAAGGAAATGTTAAAGGTGGCACCACTGAAATAACATAACTTGAACAGAACTAGAACTGCATTAAAGTGACAAATTATACCCCCCACAGGACGACTTTTGGCTTAAATGGATTAATTTATGACGTAACATTCAAATGTTCACATTTACTACTCTCATACAAGTTCTATATTCAAGGTAAAATGCTTGGGAATGAAAATGCAGTACTTTTTAAAATGTATGTTGAACCCTATATGGGAAAATGCCTATAAGGTGAAAAGTTCAAGGTCACTAGGTCAAATGTCTTGGTATCAAAATGTAATACTTGTTATGGCGAATGTGTGTATAAAATATGAAAGCCCTATCACTTATATGTGAAGAGATATATGTTTTAAGAACATCTTTACCAAAATATAACTATAAAGTCAAAGCTCAAGGTCCAGGTCAATATGTCAATTATCTCGATATCAAAATGTAGCACTTGTTATGGTGAATGTGTATATGAACTATGAAAGCCCTATAATT
Source organism: Pinctada fucata (assembly GCA_028142955.1). Classification (NCBI taxonomy): domain Eukaryota; kingdom Metazoa; phylum Mollusca; class Bivalvia; order Pterioida; family Pteriidae; genus Pinctada; species Pinctada fucata. The sequence goes on from AP027107.1 coordinate 57,713,873, forward strand.
TATACTTGAAGAGATATTTTATTTAAGAACTCCTTAACAAAAATATTACTATAAGGTCAAAGTTCAATGTCAAGGTACTAGGTCAAATGTAGTACTTGTTAAGGTGAATGTATGTATGAAATATGAAAGCCCTATCACTTATACTTGAAGAAACACCTGCTTTAAAGAACTTCTTAACCGGACTGAAGGACAGATGGACAGAGTGATGGACGGACAGGGTGTTTTCTATATACCCCCAAACTTCGTTTGCAGGGGCTATAATATCAGTAAGATTTAATAAAAAGTAGGTGTTTTATAGTATGAGATAAAAACAAAAAATCCAAAACCGTGGGCAGGGTAATAACCAAATGCAAAAATCATTGAGCATCAGATATGATGTATAATGAAAAGAATATGAAATCACGAATACAAAAGTCAATTTCTTTACCAAGTGATCTAAAATGCTTCTACTCTTCTAAATGTTCAACTAGACAATTAAAATAGAAGTCTCTGACGAAACTGGGGCTCTCCTGGTTGTTTGGTAGCATCCATGTAAGTGGTACACTAATTTTCAAAGACCCCACGTGTCAAGGGCTAAAAAATAGTATCAGGTGCACAATAAGATCACAGACCCATTTTTATGCAAAAGAATGAACTTTCCATCATTTATAGTTTCCGAGAATTGGTGTTCACAAGATGACATAGACTTAAGTAGGAGAAAATGACCAAACCCATTTTCCAAAGCCCTGGGGATCAGGGGCTCAAACAAAATATAGGGTGTACGACTAGAACACACACACATTATAATGCAAAAAGAATTCACTCTCTATCAATAATAAACTTTCAGAGAATTGATGTTCACAAGATTACAAAAAATTATGACCACACCCATTTTTCAAGACCCCCGGGATCAGGGGCTCAAACAAAATACCATGTGCACAACTTCACTACAGACACATTACAATGCACAAAGAATTAATTCTTTATTAATTATGGTGTTCACAAGATTACACAGAGATATATAGATGAAATGCCCACACCCACTTTTCCAAGACCCTGGGGGTCAGGACATCAAACAAAATATCAGGTTCACAACTTGACCATAATCCAATCATAATGCAAAATAATTACATCTTCATCAATTATACTTTCTGCCAATTGGCATTCACAAGATTACATAGATTTATGTTACAGGAGAAAATGACCACACCCATTTTCAAAGACTCTGGAGTCAGGAGCCCAAACAAAATATCAGGTGCACATCTACACCAAAGACCTATCATAATGCAAAAACAATTAAATATCTATCAGCTTTACTATTTGAGAATTAATGTTCACAGGATTACATAGAGTTATATAGGAGAAAATGACCACACCCATTTTTCAAGACCCTTGGGGTCAGGGGCTCAATTAAAATATCAGGTACACAACTAGACCACAAACCAATTATAATGCAAACTAAAGCACTGACAAAGTCAGAAAGGGCCCCGCCGGCCACTTCTTTAAGAAGTTGAATGTGAAGGCAACTAGGTCAACATGGTTGGCAACAAAAGAATTGCTGCCAGAGGAATAGAGGCAAACATACAATGCAGTATTCCAATGTCATCGATTTTTTACAAAGTTATGGCCAATGTTAAAGTTTTTGCTGACGGACAGACGGACAGAGTGATATGTCAAATATCAAAGCCCCATCTCTTACAGTACAATAGTTATGGCCAATGTTAAAGTTTTTCAAATGTAGGTCAAAGGTCACAGTCAAGGTCACATGATGAAAAATGTTGGTACCAACGGAAAGGTCTTGTCATAAGGCACACTCATGTAAAATAAAAAAGCTCTACCTCTTACAGTGCAGAAGTTATGGCCAATTTTAAAGTTTTTGCTGACAGACGGACAGACAGACGGACGGACAGAGTGATTACTATAGGGCACCCGGGGCCCTAAAAAAAAATTCCCTGTCAATTATAGTTTCTGAGAACTGGTGTTCACAAGATTACATAGAGTAATATAGGAGAAAATGACCACACCCATTTTCTAAGACCCTGGGGGTTAGGGGCAAAAACAGACCACAGACCTATTATATTGCAAAAAGTATTAACTGTCTATAATTTGCACTTTTTGAGAATTAATGTTCACAAGGTTACATAGAGTTCATACAGGAGAAAATTACCACACCCATTTTCCAAGACCATGGGGGGGGGGGGGGGGTCAGGGGCTCAATCAAAATATCAGGTGCACAACTAGATCACAAACTCATTACAATGCAAAAAGAATTAATTCCCTATCAATTGCAGTTTCTGAAATTGGTGTTCACAAGATTACATAGAGTAATATAAGAGAAAATGACCACACCCATTTTCCAAGACCCTGGGGATCAGGGGGCCAAAACAAAATATCAGGTGCAAAACTAGACCATAAGCCCATTTTATTGCAAAAAGAATTAATTTCTTACCATTTACAGATTCAGAGGATTTGCGTTCACAAGAAAAGTTTAACAGACGAACGGACGGACGCCGGATACAGGGTGATCACATAAGCTCGGCTGGTCTTTGACCACTAGAGCTAAAAACAAGTATGTGGCCTATTTTATGTTCGACTCTAGATAAGTGACATTGAATGTGACCTTGACCTACGCTGAGTGTTGAATCTCATCATGCTTAAACATCCCCTGCAAGTTTGATGATGGTATCATATACATGTATACATGTATTTCTGTGAAGGTGTTTCTACCAGATAGACAACAGGAAGATAGACAAAAGTGATCCCTTTTATGCCCCTTGCATTGCAGGCAACATAAAACATCCTAAAAGATGGCAAAGTATGCACAGGTGGTAAAGAACCCCCCCCCCCCCTTCATTGAAAAGGTAAAATTTACTGAACTTTACCCTTTTTTACACATAGTCAAAATGATGAGTTTGACCTCTCTTGGTCAGTCTGTACCATCACCATTTGGAACAAAAATCTAGATCTGTACATGCAGTTAGTGACACCAAAGTAACAAAAGCAAATGGAACAGCAAATAAACATGATACCCTGTTGTACATACACATTATATTTCGTACATATTTGAAGAGAAATACAACACATTCACTTATGCAGATTCAGATTTACAAAAATAAGACAGCAGACATTTCAACAATGTATAGGCAACAAGAGTTTTGGACAAGTGAGATTGTTGAGCACGACTACACGACCAACAACAGTCAAAGTTACAGAATGATAATCTGTGTGTACTACTCCAAAAATAAAGTACATAGACTTGTAGAGATATTTACAGGTCTCTCTAGCAAATTTAGTACTTTAATCAATGAGAAATATTACCTATACAGCTTGTAATAATTGTATAGCTATCCAACACATGCAAAATACATTTTTCAAACAGACTGTCCATGCATTTGATAAAAGCTCGATTTTCAATTTTTTTCCCTATCATATCACATCGGAATTATGTTAAACAAATAACAATTAATGTAGTCAAACATACTTCTTAATTATAAAGAAATGATATACTTCGTGGTCTCCATTTTTCATTACTGATGCAAGAAGGATAACTCTGGTTTATGAATGATTTATGTGTAAAGATTAAGACTACGCATGATTTTGTATTTCTTAATACATGTACCCTTGTACATGCAAAAAATACTATTTATTATGCATTTTGTTCCAAAGTTAAGTGAATTATTGAAGAAATTATTAAAGAAGCAAGAGGGTAACTAATTATGGGGAGGTTGGATCTCCTAGGGAGTTAATATTTACTAGTATACAAATATTACAAAAGGGAAATGTTTCAAATGATTAAGAATGCAAGGACAAGATATTCATTAAACACATGTATTTGTATGTTAGATTTGAGATTAGATTTTAAATTTTAGATTTTAAAATACAAATCATCAAATTTCCCCTGACATACATTACCAGTACTTAAGCTGCCTCTTTGAGGTTTTATTAAATCTTTAACATGTACATGTAGATACGTACAGAATATTAAGCTGCATCTGTCTGCGTATGAGAGCATTACGTTTATTGACCAATAGGAACCATTCCTGCATCAGCTTCTCCTCCAATACTTTGTGTTTACCTAAAATCAAATATACAAAACACATGTTACATGGATGGTGTTTTTATGAATGTTAAAAGGGACTTGTGCACATTTTGTTTTCCAGGATTATTGCTTTTAAAGTAAATTTATTTATTTAAAATCCGATGTGCAGAAATACAAACTTGGTTAATGATAATCTTCAGAAATTCTCAAAAGGAAAAAAAAAATCTCCTAACTTTTAACAATAAGTGAATGGACAAAATTAATATGTCCACAAATTAGGATTATTTTTCTGTGTATAGTTAGTACTACTATATAAAATTAAAGAAGACATAAAATTATATTCATTGAATGGACATTTGCAAAAGCAAGCTGTGAAAATAAAGCCTTTGCTTTGCTTCCAAACCATACACGGTCAGCACATATGTGCAAAACCGTGCCATGTAAATATGCCTTTATACTTTCACACTTGAGCAAAGTATACTTTCCACATTCAAGAAATGTGTTACCTGTACTTTATTACAGTACTTTTAAATCATTTTTAGCACTGTTATACTATTACTTACTTTTTCCCATGACCCTCCGTAATTTACTTTCTAGGTCAGCAGCTTGTGAATCTATCTGGTTTTGTTCTCTTTCTAACGCTTCCATTTCTCCTTTTACATACTGGTTAGTATCCTGAAGATTCTGTAAGTAAAGTTAAACCTACAGCACATGTACTGTATTAGTAGAATCACTTGCTGGTACTTTCATTCACGATTTTATAAAAGTAAACCATTTGGCATTGACGATGATTCACAGATCCACCCCTTCTGGTATTAAGAAATCATTTAATTTCCATTTTTATAATTAAGAAACGACGATTCTGATTGGCGGAGAAATTTTGTTGATACTTGTATCAACACAAAACGGAAGTACGCGCTAAGCAACGTCATAAGCAATGTCGTTAGCAACATGATCTCAAATCTGCAAATAAACATTGAAACGCGACGAAATAAAATGATAAGTAATCAATGTAATATTTTTTTTGGTTGATTGAGGTATCAACACCAAAAATTGAGGGAAAACTGCATCGTGCGTGTAGCAAATAATACATATTATGTATTACAATGAATAACTGTTTGTGTATCTATTACTTCTGTGGGATTAATAACAATAAAGTTCATTAGAAATTCCTATTCTATGGTTGTTACAGAGTTCAAAATCCTTGAAGAAGAGAAAATCATACCATTAATACAGACATTTTCTTATTCAAGTTTAGAACTTTTCAATTACTGAACATCACACAAATTAAACAGAGCCAAACTTTGTCATTTATATTACATGTCACAAGACAAAGTCTACAATTTCAACAAGAGAGTCTCACCTCGTCTTTCTTCTTCCTGACAAGGTCTTCATACTCAAAGGAGCTTTGTGAGGAACCTGAGGGACTGTACGCCTCCTCCTCCTCATGTGAGTATTCACTACTACCCGTATGTGACGTCACCGAGGACGGGGTTCTTGATGACGTTAGAGACTCCCCCACAACACTCTCCTCCGTCTGGGACAAATAATGTTATAAAATACAATCTGAACAATGTCACACTATTTAATTTAGTACATGTATGCTTTGGACAAACTTTAAATTGGTCATATGATTTGATGACATTCTGTGCAGAAAACTGAGGATAAGAAGATAAAAATGTATAAGCCAATCTGATCAGATGGAGGCCATTTTGCTTGAATGATCAGGTCCAAAACCAAAATTTTATGATAGACCTGAAGCACATGCTGAAGTTATCATTAAGAAATCAAATTAAGAATACTTACAGTGACCTTGACCTAATAAACATACATCAATTGCACTTAAGTGTCTTTCCCTCCTGTTAAAGAATCCATGCAACAAAATTTGGTTCTTGAGTTATTATCTAGAAACCAATATTTCAAGTCTACTTTTCCTAACGGTGGCCTTGACCATTGACCAAATTTGATTTGGATATGTTGCATTAATTTCTTGAGTAATCAGTTTGAAACCAATATTCTACGTCTATTTGTCATATCAGAGATCTTGATCTATGGACTATAAATCTTTGTGTATATACCCAGGAGGTCCATGAATTATCATCAGAAAAACAAACATTTGACAGAATGAGAGAATTCTTACATTGTCATCACATGCTGTGGGTTTAAAAAGTAAGTAAAACAATCAAACTGATAAAGTGGTCCTTGTGCGATATGTTAAAATATTTACTATGTTTGACTTGATACAGAGCAAACGTACTTACCGACTGTGGTGACAATGTTTTGTCTTTACCATCATCTGTAGGAGACAGGGACTTGGTAAGATCAGGGGTTTTAAGGTTAAACTTCTTCAGCTTTAGACCAGCCTTCATATCATTAACATCTCCATTCTTCTTTGGTAAGGAGTCAATGGGTTCTAAGTAAAAAAAGTTAATCTAATTTGTCAATATACATTTATGTATGATTTCACCAGATTTTGAAAAAGAACAGAAAGAAGACATGAATAAAGAGAAAAATTGAAGTAACAAAAAATAGGACTGTGTTTTAAGTAAAGAACCTTTAGTAGGCATACTTTTTTAAAAAGATGAATTTCAGTGCTCTAAAATTGAATGAGTGAAACATACAAAGAAAGAAAGAAAGGATCAAAATTTGAGAGTCCAACATTAATGATATAGTGAAAGTTACTGCCAATGGTTGTAGCTACTGCCAATGTTTCTTCGTCTTTAAGTGTTGTTCAAAGGTCATGTTCAAGGTCATATGTTAAAATTTTTTAACCAACAGAAACATCTTGTTCCAAATAATGCACATGCCTAATATGAGAACTCTAGATTTATTGTAGATTTAAAGTTTTTTGACTAACAGATGGTCTGACATAGTGGTGGGGCCCTTTACGCTATGAGTAGAACTGCAACAAATCAGGAACTTTTCGATTCGGTTCGATTTTGAAGTCTCAATTCGAGTTTTTTCGATTCGATTTACTTGCGGTAAAATTCTCAAAGATTATTTGATTGCTCCCTGAATTTGTGACCAAATATGAAAATTTTACCTTAATCTTAAGTTTGAACACTCAGGGAAAAGTTGCAACAAACTAAATAGTGAATATCACTGTGTGATGTATACATTATGTGACAGTGCTCGAAGTTCTACAAGTGTTAAAGTACTTGTTATGTTCATTTTTATCATTATTGAACACATTTACATGCATTATAATACTTTTCGATTCTTTGACTATGTGACTCGCGATTCGAGTCAAAGGTAAGAATCACGATTTTCGATGCATCGCTGTGAATTGTTGCAGCTCTAGCTATGAGCCTGATCTTTGACATCTGACCTTGAAAATCGATAGGGCTCTTCCTTCTTTGTGCTAAGTATGAAGATCCCAAGGCCTGAATATCAAGCCACAAGAATATGGCAGAAAGAGGGGACAAAAATAATATGTTCCTCAATGTAAGATACTAGGACATAAATGAGAAAAATAAGAACAACACAAGAAAACACAGATAGATGATGGAATCTTCTTGTCGTGTATTGCTAGTACTTCTTGTGAAGCTTTAAGGTGAAAGGCAAGGTAAGCTGTGATGATACAGATTTTTCAAGGACAATTTGGTCTATCATAATACTGTGCTTGTGATGTTGAAAGCTCTGAGAAGCTTTTGTACTTGTGTGTAGCGATTCTTCACTTATACTACATTACATAATAATTACCTGCTGTAGGTATTATGAAAATCAGAAGTGTAACGTATTGTAAACCAATAAGAGAAATTATTCATAAACTTGTATTTTACTGTCCAATGACATGGCTAAAATAAGATAATTATGACAGATTTTGATCATATCATTCTACATGTATATAAATACTGAATGCTCTTAGACTAATCCATGTTCATTTACAGATGAGAGAAATGTTAAACATATTTCAGTACATTGTAAGTAAATATTAATATACATATAAGAGTTCAATAAAAATGTAAATCTTGATATGTATTATAATTATTTAAAGGCAATATACATGTAATATAAAGGAGCTGATAAGATAAGGGCGGTATTTAGCCCTGAATCTCATCAGGTATTTCTTCTACACAATAATCTATACACACGAAAAACTTGATAATTACTAAAATTTACTGTATTTTGAAATTTTTCATACAAATTTTATTTTGTTAAGCTTATTTCTAGATACTTAAGTTACAGTCCAAAGAGTAGGGGGTAACCATGTTGAAAAGAAGCTAATTTTGAGCAAAAAACGTTGAAAATTAAGAACTATCTGACTAATATGGATATCTATAACCTTTAAAACATTTTTATAGTCTTAACAAGATACCAGAAATCAAATTTAAAAGACTGGTCTCAACTTTATCCATAAATTTTAGAATCTTGAATCTGAAATATGATTGTATTTTGAATTAATTTGCTAAAAAGTAGGCATTTTACCGTGAAATACACACTGTTTAGAAATAAACATCACGCTCTTGTTTATTTCATTCCAAAATCTTGCGCATTTCATTTGAACATGTTTAGAATAAATAAATGAATGACTTTAAAAGGGGAAAAAATGAAACTTTGCTTATATTATGGCCTAAAACGCATATTCGTTAAATGACCCCCACCCTCCCTTTTTCAGTTTTTCGTCTCTGGGACATCGTTCCACCCCTAGCTACAGAACCCCACTTTGTCAAAAGATGTGTATTTGTGATATACACCTTCTGTAAAAGTGGCATTCTGTAGCTAGGGGGGGGGAACAATGTTTTAAAAAATTTTTCCATTTTCCATTGATTTCTATAGAGAAAAGACATACATGTATTTTACCCCAAAATTAAGGAAAACGATGCACGATAAATCTAATCCAACTGCTGATTATGATGAAACCAATAACTGGCATCAATTTTGTGAAAGAATTTTCTTGAATTTCCCATTTTGAAAATTCCACTTTTTCAGGGCAGATTGTACGCCTTATCTTATCAGCTCCTTTAAAATAATACATGTATGTACATGTATGTTGATTAAGTAAAATATAAATATCTGAGTAAGTCCCTATCTCAAACACACCACTATAAAACCCTGACAAATATATCACCTTTAGTTGATAAAAAGATAGGAGATATATAAGTATATATGTACATGTACCTTATATCATAATGGGGTTAGTTAGGAACAGCAGTGGTTAGGGAGAAATCCTACAGTATAGGGTTAAGTAAACAAATGTATAAAGTAGCGGCATGCAGGCGAGCTTACAAGTACATACCAGACTTTATAATGAAGAGATTGCTGGTGGACACAATTCTTCGTGAGCTTGTCTTAGACTGGGCTATAACTACAGAGATTTATACGATATCATAAGGTGTGTCACATGCCGTGTGTCGTAGGGCAAGCGCCTCATACAGAACAATAGGACGGGGATTTTTAAATACTATACAGACAGAAAAGGTATGATATCTGTATAATTAGAATGTAATAAATCATTCAAATACAACATCTCATTTATATATCAAATAAAATTTATCGCAAAACATTCATGTTCAGTAGAAAATGATATCAAATTTTTATGAAAAAAAGATATTACAAAAACTGGAGTGCAATAAAACTTTTCAAAACAAAAATCAAAACTGTGATATAAATTGTTAGTTTTGGTTCTTAGGCAAATTTCTGAAAGTGCTACAACAATAATTTATACTTGTTTAACTTCAAACATAAAAATTGCATTCCATAAATCAAATGAAATATTTAATGGAACATATAGTGCAGGAGAAAAATAAAACATTACATCAATACAATAACAACAAGAATTCAGACAGGTCATGCTCTGAATAATAAGGATTGGCCATATTTTTTAAAATCTCTGACGTACCTGACACAATCTCGGCATTGGGACGTCGTAAACTTGCTGTCTTGGGGAGAGGCACCTCGGGTTGACCTATACTTGACCTAGCTTCCTCTATCAACTGTCGAGCTCTTTCTTTTAATCTCTTCTGTTTTTCTTCATCATCCTGAAACCAAAATCAGGGGTGTATTTTTTTTTCTGAAACTATTCACTATATTCATGTATTAAAGATCCACATCAAAAAGTTTGAAAAGACTTGTACATAAAACTCTTAATCAAAGCTACACATGGGATAGGTTACTGAGAATTTGTACCAACAATTGATATTCCTGATTGATCCTTGTTAGATTTACAATGCATATCAACTTATATTTACATATGTCCATTCATTTGTATAGAATTTACACTGTGATTATAGGAGTATAACCGCGGTAGCGTGATTTGAACTATGAGGTCATGGTAACTTGGCTTGATTTGAACTTTGACGGTACATAGTAACAGAGCCTTAGCAACGGAGTTTTATTCGTATTTCAACGTCATTTAAGGGTGAAAACTGGAATGTAAATATATAGAATAACTGTCTTTTGGAATGTGATTATACTGTGATAACCTACAATGGATCAAGGAAATTATGTTCCATAATGCGAGTTAGCATATTGATGATGTCACATTGAGTCTACGTCAGATACCGTCCCAAATGGGCAGTAACTCTGTTTATCGAAAGTACCGTATATACATGTACCTGTACCGATGGTTGTCTCTCTACTTTCTCCTGTGTTTTATTATTGTCTGTATCGTCCTGACTACCCCCTATACCAGCCTCACGTCTCGCCTGCTCCAGTAAATACTTGGCACGCTCCTTTAACTCCTCCTGTCTGGATTTTCTCCTGCCCTACAATACACAGTAACTCCTCCTCAATTTTTGATTGATCACATTGGGGTTTTGAATCTTTTGAAATTTGAAAACAGGAATCATCATTTAATTATATTTGAAGAAATACAATTTTGAATTACATGAAGAACTAACACACAGTTACTTGACACATGATTTGCAAATAATCTCTTTCATGGGAATCCCCTTCAATTAAACAGGGCAAATACTATCTAAATCTACTTTATATGAATTAGGTACATGTATATTCAAAGAACACTAAAACATAAAATTTTGTATCTTTATGTGCATCATATCATAACAAATAAAAAATTCAAAAATTTTTTGTGTAACTGTTCTTTGTATGGTGGTAATCTAATCTGTTCATGACCAGATTAGATTACCACCATACTATTGATTATGATGCTCATATGATAGGCCTAAAATAAATACATACATGTATAAAGTAGATTTAGACAGCAATTACCGTATAACCAGAAATTTTCGCGAGTATCAAATTTCGCGTTTTAATGGTAAAATAGGGTCTATTTATTTTCGCGAGTACAAATTTTCGCGATTCCTAAATTAGAAACAAATATGTTCATATGATGTTACTGTTTTGTACCTTTTATTATTGAAGTATTAGTTATTTCTGTCATGAGAACACACTCAATTCACTTCTCTTTACGTCTAATCAGGAAAAATGAACAATTGCACACGTACAATATATAGAATTGAAACGGATATACCAATTTATGATCAACCTTTTCAAACACAATTTTTCGCGAGAATATTATTTCGCGATTCGATATCCCTCGCGAATATAGCGAAAATTAGTATCTTGCGAAATTTTCTGGTTATACGGTACCTTGTTTAATCAAAAGGGATTCCCTTGGAGGAGATTGTTTGTACACCATGTGTTATGAAACCGTGTAACAAGTAGATACATGTATATAATCCAATACTGTATGTGTACTGACCTCTTCATCTATTTGTTGAATAGGTTCTGAAGGCACCTCTACTGTACTTTTCTCTGTACTCTGTAAATTTATAATAGAAATTAAGATCTTATATAAAATCAATGTACATGTATTTATACATGCAGTATACAAGTATATTACATCATTTAAATTAAATTCATAAAACACTGTCTTCAATTGAACTTTCACAGTAAAGTACATGTATTATCACCACTAGTGCCTAGCCTTTGTTTTACACTCTAATCATGCCAATAAAGGCCTTTATTATGTTACTCATAAACACATCCACATCTAAATACATGTGTATAGAACCTTAATTTTCTTACCTTCTTGAGAACAGAGTCTAAATCTTTAATATCAATTTTCTTTCTGTAAAGGAAAAAGTGCAAACTGTTTAATACAAGCTAGTGAAGTGTAACTTCATATGAAAGTTTCTAATCATGTATAAATGCTGTACTTCATAATGTCCTATAAATATACCTAGAAAATCAAACAATATTTCAGGTGACTTTCTATTATACAATTATGGATTTTTAACTCAGTGTATATGATGTGATATTGACCTAGGTCAATATTTTCACGGTAAGTCAATATCACATCATATATACTTAGTTTAAAGTCCATAAATGTTTTATTCTATAATTTCATATTTGATTCACAATAAATAACGTAGCCATTTGCAGAAGTAAGTGGGGGTAATCCCGGTCTATTTTTAAACCGTGGTATATGGTGACTTATTCAGGAGCGTAGACAACATCATCAGCCAATCAGAGCGTCGATATTTATACTTTATAGAGTAATCAAGGTAAGACTCTACAAATGTTATACTTACGCTTTAGAAGGAGATGAAGTTTTAGGTGACCTTGTACCATGACTAGGACTAAGAGACCCACTATGTGAGCTGGAGGGACTGACTGAGCCACTAAGTGGTCTAGGTGACCCTGATCCATCATCACTATGTACCGCACCCATCTGCATCACCCATACCCCATCATTCTCTACCAGGGAATCCTCTACAGGAGAGGTCACCTCACTATCACAATCAAACGGATTGTCCTTCATTAACGGCACTTTCATCTTCCTAGAAACATCACCCTGTCCTATAAGCTGAGATTCTGTGGATTCTTCGGAAGTCACTTTCACTTTACTATCGCTTTGATTTACACTACTTATGTTATCATTATGACTAGATTTCACTGTAACTATACTGTCAGGTTTGGACATAGTCACTACACTATCTGGTTTGGAAAATGTTTTATCACTAACGCTGCCATCTGGAGTCCTGGCTTTATTATTTTTCTCCACTTTATTCTCTTGTATATTTTCCACATTTTCTTTAGTAGAAGTCAGTACAGTTTTACGTGGAGTTCCGTTGACACCTTTACCATACATTTCTCTGGTTATCTCCCTTTGTTCTAAAGCATCCATTTCACCTATGGTGTATGTGCTTTCAACTGCACTCACACCTGAAAGATTCAAGAATCAAAGACTGAAAAATGCTCATAATCGTTACAGTACAACTTCAAGTACATGTACTTCTAGGAAGCTTTAATAGAAAAATAAGACAAGCATAAGGAAATACAGTTCATCTACTAAAACTTCATTTCAGAGTTACTAAAAGCTGAATACATGTACGTGTATGTTGTTAATTGTGATATAGTACAATCATCAAAAACTTCACCTTATACATGTACATGTATATTAGCAGAGTCATTTCAATATCCATTTCTAAACACTGTCAATTTACTGAAAGGACACATTGAACATTATCATAGGAGTAGCAAGTAAATGTTTTGTCAAATATAACATCTGATATAATCAAACCTATTTGCTGGATTTCTAATGTTTGATGAGTAAAGTATGCCCTAAGCTGGTGTAGATACGTCATTACGGCAAGTTTATCTGGCACTGCTAGCAGGACCATGTCAGACGGCTCTATAACACGAGGAATCCCTAGCTTGGCAGCAGCATCGAAAGCCTGTCAAAATCATAACATTAAATGGTATGTATAGTGTGAATATTACATTTATAGAATAAGTGTCTTATTGACTCTTAATTTATGTTTTGTTAGCAACACATAGCAAGAGCATTTATCGTAGATGTATTGCATGTTAGCTTGCTGTGTGTTGCATACCTATAACAAAACAAATCATGACATTTATTTTATATGCTATGCACCACAATTCTTTTCTAGATAAAAGGGTGAAGTTAAAATTTAGGTCACTGAGGGTTCAGTTTGCAGGTTAGAAAAGCCGTTGTGGCATGTTTCTCTATAGCTTATGCATTGTGATGTCACAAGTATTTACATGTGAAATGCCATTCGGATCAGCCTCGACCTTTTCCTTCGAAAAAAGACTCGGACGTCAGACGGCGCCATTTCGAAAATAGTTCTCCGTTGGTTTATTAGTTTTTGTTATAATCTTTCATGAAATACAAGTTTCAACATTGGATAGTGACTGACAAATATGTTACCCACAACATCATTCCCTCAAATTTGAGAATTTTGTATGTTGAAAAAGTGCCTTTTTACTTTTACATCGATTTGATGTAAAACCTTCCACCATTGGCATCCGAGTCTTTTTATGCCGTTACAAATAAAGGGCGAGGGGATCCGAATGGTGAAATGCAACACGTTCCTATCAATATGACACTGGCTGTACATATGTTAAATGATAAAATCTCTATTCCTTTCAACCCATCTTGCATTAGAATTGTAAATCAATCTACATGTATTTATTTTACTACAATAAGAAGTCTTGTGTTACTATTTCAAGAAATACATGTAGATAATTTCTTGGTTTGCTTACGATTCTATTGTTTCCTTTGATGTCATGAGGAGCCAAAGACTTGAAATCGCTGAAAAGAGAAAACATTTTCCTTAAAGTCTGAAGATCAATACATGTTGATAAAGCAAATAAGATGATCAGTATATAGCATTATGGAAAATCAGTTATACTGAATACACTTAGGAGTCATATAATATGATCCATTATCTAAACACCATACATGTACTTAGAAACCACGAAACAGATTTCTGAAGACACATCTTCCAGCATAAGATGTGTCAAATAGCAACAAGAAATCAGGTCAGCAGGGTGGTCCAACCCAGATTTTCAATTAGGTTGTATGACTTCCCTCTAGCTAGGAAATGACTAAACTAGAAGTTTCATAAGCAGAAGTTCGAAGACCATAATTCTAAGTATGTAAATATATATTCTGATAGAAGTTTAGCACATTTTTTTCTTGAGTATTGCAGACAACATAAATGTTTGACAAAACGACAAAGAGAACAAACAACATAATATTACATTCTTCCACCATTAAATGAGCAGATGAAAGAACAGAGCATTAAAGAACTTGATATCAAACATGTGTCAGATTTGAAAACCAACTAACATGAGATCTGGTCTAAAGTAGTGGACAATGGCACAGAAGGCCATCCCATTTCTCCATGATGTGGTGAGGTTAGTGACCCTCACACCCTTATAGCCACTTGTTACCTCCTTACACCAATCAAGCAGGTTCTGACTAGAGTTGATACCTCGTCGACAGGGTGATTCCTACAAAGAAAGATTTGTTTTCAAGAAATTTATCAATTGAATAACCTGCCTAGTTTAATGCTTTATACATTCATGATATTTTTGTATATAGAATAGTTTTTAAACAACACAGACACTACACAGGCAAAGATATTTTTTGTATAACATATATCAAACCTGTCAACTATGAAATTTTAAGAGGCAGATCCTTTCTTGGCACTTGTAAAAGAGGAAGACTGCACATGAACCCATTTCGCTACATTTTTAATGAGTCGTGACATTTTGTGCTAAACAAATTTTTAAATAAATTCATTGTGCTGACATATCCATGCAAGAAGAAACATGTATCAATAATTGATAGCATTCTACATATCTTTTCTTACATTGTGTCAGGCGATTTCTCATGACATGCTCTGAATGTCACTATTTGGAGTTATTCTTCTTTGGTAAAAGAGGGTGATTGAGCCAAAAAGAGGGAGATTTTGGTCTCCTTTGATGGAGGAATGCCAAGGAGGGAGATGAGGAAAAAAAGAGGGAGTCTCCCTCCAAAAGAGGGAAAGTTGACAGGTGTGACATATTAAGAGTATACATGTATATATGTTGGGGGTACCACAGTACCAGAAAGGTTCAAATCAGCAACTTTCGGGTCACTAGCCCAACACCTTATCCACTAGACTATGGTGCCAATGTTTATAAAATTGTTTTGCAGCTACTGACATTGAAAATGTTATATATATATAACACACTAATAATTGAGTATTGAGGAACATATCAGAACATTTGTCCCTACGTTCCCATGAATCCCTTTCTGTTATACTCCCCTCTGCCTTCTCAATCAAAAATCAACTTCTCAGAAATTCATGAGGACCAAGGGTCAAATATTCTGATTTTAAATATTTCCCTCAATACTATACATTTATTGCACGGCAGTGAGGGAGATGTGAAGATTTATTCTGCCTAGAAAAATCATATTCCCCATGAGCAATGCCCGAGAGGAATATGAATTTTCCAAGCTGAATAAACTTTCAAAACCCTCGAACTACCGTGCAATAAATTAATTATCATACCGAATCAAACAAATCTTTAGAATTTGCTCATTAAATTTCTTCCTCATAAGCGATGTGAAACAGCCTGGTCATTGCCATTGTAATTGTCGTCTGCGAACTGTACCCCTGCGCACTTAACTTTGTACCCCCAGTAACAATACTCTGATAGGAAAAAGAGCAATTAACACGAAGGAGGGGGAACTTGATTTCTATTCTCTCTGGCCCCAGGAAGAATCAATGTTTTAGCCAAACTGGCATGTGACCGTCTAAACCAATCAGATTACACGTTTTATAGAGTTATTCATATGAGGTATAACAATAGGGCTTATTTGTACACTGTATATCAATGTAAATATTTAAATAACACAATAAAGGTACAAGTGTCTATGACACTAAAACATGTATTCAAATACTGTGGAAGGAACAGTACATCCCTTATTCCGCCGGGACAACTGTACATATGAGGGCTGATTGATAATTTGTGAGCCTGGTATTGAAGAATTTCAATTTTATTAGATATTTTGCATTAATTTTTTTCTACATAATCCCATTCAGTACTCATATATACACTGTGTTTAAGGGCCTCAATACCACTTTTAAAGAACTCCTTATCTTGACAGGTCAGACAGCCATCCACTGCAAGTATGATGTCATCATTGGACTGAAAGTTGGTGCCAGAAATAGCTGCTTTCAGTTTTGGAAATACTCATAATAATCATGAATGGCAGCCATGGCAGTGACAGACTTGTGGACACGAGCATTGTCTTGATGGAACAACACACCTAGTGAGCTTTCCGCGGCACTTAAGTTTAATATTTTCCCGTTGCTGTGTCAGAAGTGAAGCATAGTATGTGCAATTGATTGTTTGTCCTTTTTGGAGATAATCTATCAGCAGAATACCTTCTGCATCCCAGAAAACCGAGGCTCACAATGTATCAATCACCCTTCATATCGTACACACTCACATGATAGTCAGAAGACTAGAACCTTTGTAGATATTTATGTATACAAAGGTAAACTTTTAACATACACAACAGCAGAAGAGAATCCTTGATATAATTGAAATGCTTACATTAAATGATGAGCATGATAGATCTTCTTCTGGTCTCAAAAAAGAGCTCAAATCTCTAATCTGACATCTTCTACTTTTCAATAAGACATCACAATGAAAATACATACCAGGCAGTGACTAGCAAATACAAACAAAACAACATAAATAAGCTAGAAAATGATATCTAAAACCCTTACCTGATTAAGGTCTATAGCTTCTAAAGCTTTTCTTTCTTTACTTTTGTCAATGTCAGACACAGAAGTTTCCGTTGAAGAACTGCAAAAGGCAAAATAAAAGCTTACATGTAGTAGCAAGTAATCATAATTCGGCATTTAAACAATTTTGTCCTTTCATCACTTCTTCTTTCAATCTTATTTCTATTTAATCTTATTTTTCAAACACCCCTACACTCAAAAACACAAAGGATATCGGACCTTAAGGCCCCTTTTTCGATCACTCATAAATCGAAGAATTCAATGTCATTTGTATGACTTTTTACATATAATGAAAAATTGACCATTCGTGTATCAAAAAACTACATGTATTAAAGTTTCGCTTGTATTCAAAGATGTTACTATGTGTGATGTCTGTTTTGTGACAGGGGTATTTGGCAAATTCGGATAAATCGCCATTGATTCCGGCCTTGAATATTGTTTTGTCAATACATATGCATGAGAGGGATCAAACAAATTGTCACATATTTTGTGAACACGACCAATCAGGTAAAAATCAATATATGCTAATGAATCGATATAGTCGGTAGCGTGATATTAGAGGTGTGGCTTTATGTTAATCTGTATACTTTTGATGCTACTTTTTTACATGGGTTTTCTCTGATTTGAACATGAAGGCAAATTAGAATGGCTACAGTAAACTTCACCTATAACGAACAGGTTTATAGCGAAATTCTGCTTGTAACGAAGTAAAAAGAAAGTCCCTGCAGAAGTCCTATTACCCTCCATTGATTTTTGTACGCCTGTACGAGTCTGTATTGTATGTAACGAATTATCGGCATTTACGAAGCCATATTGTGGTCCCTTGGTCATAATTTCTTCACAATTTTCACCTGATGTAACGAAATGCCCTCCAGGTATTCCCAATTAACACACCTGGCGGACAGATAATTACTAATTATCAAGTAATTGCTCTCCCCGTCTTTTGTCCCCGTGCTAATTACCTATTAGGAGACGTGTTGTATACACACGAGGAAATGATTGCTAATCATTTAATACTCTATCGGCATTTCAATTGTAAAGAATGCTCACTTAATAAATCACAACATAGCTATTGAATACTGGTCTTAACTTTTCATTCATTTAGAATGGTCACACCAAGGAAACATATTTAGCATTAAAATGCATGTAACGAAATATGGCTATAACGAATTTGGACCAATGGTCCCCTGGGCTTCGTTATATACGAAGTTTACTGTAATTCCTTCTCAAAAAGAATTTGTCAAATAAGTATCTGTCTGTCATTTTTCTGAATTAGCCATTCTAACATGCGTCCATGCCTAATTTTGAAAAAAATATATCAGACTACCTTGGTTTTTTGTTCATAGTTCAACCAAAGCTGGCGAAGGGTGGGTAGATTTTAGCTTACTTTGCAAGTGTTTTGGGCAATATCTTAACAGAAAGGGGTAAGAAACTTGTTGTTTATACATAGTTCAAACAATCTATAAGTCAGTTCAATTCATTGTGAAAATTTTGAAAACCCATTTTTATAGCCTTTCCTTAAGGTCTGGGATCCTTTCTTGTTTTTCAAATGTACATTGAACAATTGAGGGAGACTCAATTCCACAACAGATACATATATATTCTGCTAACCATTAATAAACTGTAGAAAATGAGAAAATGGATTTACATGTACAAATGTAATTCAAACATACATGTAACTTAATATCACCATATTCCTGTAATGAAATGATAGAAATCTTTCTTCACCCCACAGATACTACTTATAACCCCCATCTGGCATTTTGGAAAAGGAGGAATGGGGGGGGGGGGGGGATAGCATGAAATCTACTTTGACCCTTTACATATTTTGACCTTTTACAGATGATTGTCAGATCTCTATTCCGATCATTCAAAATGCAGTCTTAGGTCAAATTTGGAAATACTCATGTAACAAACATTTGTATTTACATAGTTTTTTTCACTGGTCTAACAGATCTTGACTCTGAAGTGACCTCCTGCAGGTAGTTTACTTGATTTCTTGTCAGGTAAGGTGTGATAACAGCTGAGCTTAAATTAGATTGCATATTCCTGTAACCCAAATATGATGTATACACTGAACTCAAGCTAGCTAACCTCACTTCAGATTTAGGCGGAGTTATTTCCCTTTGGTTTTTCCTATTTTCTTCAGGTGTTGTTGGCGGTGGTGTACCTTCATATATAGGTCTACTTTCTGATACATCACTTTTATCTTTACCAGATGACGGGGGTTTTGGTGCAGCTTTAAGCTTTGGGCTTCTAACAGTAGGAAGGGGTGGGGCAGGTTTTTTCTTGATTGGTGAGACACTTTCTTTGGCACTAATATCATCTTTGGTTGTCACCGGGCGAGATCTGTCTTTACTTTTTGGAGTAGACTCCATGAAAGGATTGTTACTGTCATCTTCATCTTCCTCTGCAAAAGGATTCAGTGAGTCCCCTTCATCCTCCTCCTCATCAAATGGATTAGTGGACTCTTCCTTTGGATTATCTGATTTTTCTTTGGGATTTATAGATTCTGTCTTTGGTGCTACTTTACTAAATACTGGTTCTGAAGGTAGAAATTTATACCGTGAAATTATCAATATCAAACTTCATTATACAATACAAACTCCTTTTAGAAACTTATCTTTAACTCTCTCTCTTTCCTAAACATCTTACATGACACAAAAGAAGAAAATCAGCAACAACAAAGATCGAGATATTTCAAATAACGGTATAGATGGATACATTTCATTAAGAAAATGTTGATTCTAATTTGCATCATATACATGTATAACATGCAATTTCATGGGATCATAACATAATAAAAAAGGATTCATGTCCTTAGCAACACTGCATAATGCCGCATAATGACATCATGGTATACACATTTTAAAAAGGTAAATTTTTTACATTATTTGTATTGGAATGATTTGCAGGCAGAAATTGTATGATTCTATAGTCACAAGTACCTGTTTTACTGCTCCGTAAAATTACAAGTAAATTTGTGACCATAAAATCATACAATCTATGCCTGCAAATCATTAAAATACAAATTATGTTATCTCCTAATTTAAAAGTTGATCTACATGTACAATGTATATTGTATCTAAATTTATAATACATATATTTAACATTTCAGCCTTCAATTTTTTTCTTAACGAGTATTAATAATATCTGGGCAATCCTTTCAAAAATGCATCAGATATTGCAATAAACAGCAATCAGTGCAGCAGAATAATTTTGAAAATCATCTAGGATTAAAGAAGGGCATGGGCAAGATGCATGTACATCAGCTCATTCATCACTGTATACAAACATCACTGAAGAGTTAATGTTAACAAGACTTGCATGTGATTCTCTGAAACAGGAAATAATCTCTGTGTATTGCCATTTCATGTAAAGAAGCATAAACGTTAAAAGTACAAAATGTGCATGTATGTTTACCAAGGTCAAACCTTAATTGAATTTGAAACTATTGAAAAGCTTTTTGTAAACATAATCTTTAATTAAACATAACAATTTTTCTTAACTGGTAAGAACATGTATTTATCATGTGTAATCCTCTCTACAAGACCATTCTGAAAGTTGTAAGTAACAATTTGACTTTATCTTAGAGTTTAGTTTACTTTTTTCTGTAAACTTAGCATAGCCATTTTCACTTAAATCGTACAGAAAAGTATTGCTGTTGTATGGGGACTTCAGTGTTTCACAAGGGCATCTTTTATTCAAGCTAGATGTCCTGTTTTAAAAGATATTCATGCACAGAAGAAAATAGATAAGAGCTGAAGGTTAGGAATTAGATCTCTGCGGGTAAAAATAGAACTGTTCAAGAACAGGTATGTCGCCTGTTACATGTTTGACCTAAATATGTGACCTTGACCTTGCGGGTGACCATGATCCTTATTTGGTGTTGAGTTAAATAATGCTTGACAATCCGGCAAGTTTGGAAGTGTAATGCACATCAATCAAGTCATTACATATATGTAAATGTTCGACTTCTAGACAGAAGGGCAGATAAATGGATGATTGGTTTGACAGAGGGACGCCAGAAAAAGTTATCCCTGTATGTCAATCTTGCTTTGCAGGCAACAAAAAAATCAACAGAAGATAATCATAGTCAGAAAAACTAAAAAGAGAGAAAATTAAAACAAAGGTAATCATAGTTAGAAAAACTAAAAAGAGAGAAAATTAAAACAAACCACTGAAAGCACTATCATCACAACATTCCTCTTCAAAAGGGTTACCAAACGGATTACCGTCATCATCGTCATTATCAAGCTTAGACAACTCTGACGTTATTTTTGACAGTTCCGTGGAGAATTCCTTGTCGTCTATCTCAGGCACTTCCTCATCTATTTCCTCCAAGTTCCCAATATCTGTCTTCCCTATACTCATAAGGCTGGCCACAGACTGCATATCATCATCACTGAAAATTATATTATCCTGTCTTATCATTATGGATTAAATACGTGCATACCGGTAGTTATTCTTTTAAGGGAACCATAATAAAAAAAAATATTGCTGAATTTGTTTTTTAAATTTAAGAAAATGTCAGTGTTCTCCCCAGAAATTTCAGATAGCATGGTGCTAAGTCTTTGCGGTGCACCTTGCGTTGGGATGCGCCATTGCGTGTTGCATCATTGCATACTGTTTCATGTGTTGCTGCTTTATTACTAAACTGTTCAAAATAATTTTGATAATGATTCTTATCTACATGCCAATTATCAATAAATAATAGACAGTGAGATCATTGGTGTTCTCTTTGTAAAGAGAGATTCATGACAGTTTTAAAACTCAATTAGTTTTGGGCCTTTTGAGAAAATTATCTTGAGACTGTCTCATGACCATAACTCCAGGTAGCTTAGTGTAAGAATTTGGCATATTACACTGATTTGGAATGAAATTCTGTGAATGGGCCACTTTCCATGATTTTCTAAAATATCAATGGGCCATTTCTTCAAAACAGTTCTAAGTTTTCAATGGTTCATTTTGCAAATTAATGGGACTATTGAGCATGTCCTCTGTCCTTCCTAATCACTGATATTAGTGAATATAAGTGTGTTATGGAAAGGGTGTCTAACCTTCTAACCTCACGTTCTGAATTTTTGGTTCAGGGAAAGGGCAGGTTTCACCTTTTAAAAAAGGTTGAAAGTTATCTTTATACAAATTCCTACGTTTCCTACTTGAAAAATTGGATATAAATATGGAAACATTTACCCCCCCCCCCCCCCATCCTCATTAGCCATTGCAATATTCTTTTGGGTAATCTCTGGCAATGAAAGCTGACAAATGTTCTACTTTGCCAACAGTATGGAGCAAACTGCCACCCCCCCCCCCCCCAAGAAATCAAGATCTATTTTGTAATTATGTCAATCGTATAAAAAGCCTTCTATATCGCGCTCCGACTCATCAATAAAACGATGGTCCGTGCACTATGTTGTGTTTTGATGATTATCTAAACTTCTGATTAACTAGATTCAAGCAGGGACGTTTATATACGTCCCTGATAAAAAAACAAACAAACAAACAAAAATACGGACGTACCGACTCGTTATTTACTCAAAGTAGAATGATTTGCGCGAGCAAGATAACCTCTTTCATATCTTGTAAAAGCGGCAATTATTTTTTAAGACAAAACGGTGAGGTCGGGTAATATGTCGAACAGTGAGACGGATTAAAAACATATTTTAATGACATCTGATATACCGTATTTCGATTACGCTGTAACTATATGACACGAGCCGGTCAACACGATCTAGCCATTATATACATGTAGATGAAAACGTTTTCATGAACTACGTTATAAAGTGGTCGTCTTTTGTTGGTCACTCGATAGACATTGACAACGCAGTTATTTTAAATGTCCGATAGATTGACGTGCGCCGTAGAAGCCAGACATGTTCTCAGCTCAGGTAAATAAAGCTTGCTGGGGTTACAAGACGTTAAACACTTCGGGTTGTATACAGCCGGGGCTAATTAACCGGGAAAGCGGCTCTTAAATCAATCAATTAACGCAAAGGGGTACACAAAATAGTTAATTCACGAATTTTTATAGCATGGTGGCCGTAAAATATAGCGTGGTGCTAATCCCGATAGCATGGCGGTAAATCTCGATAGCGTGGCGGGGTCGCCACGCTAAAACGGCCTGGGGAGAACACTGAAATGTTACATTTAAAATTGAAAATCCCAAAATGAGTGATCACAAACGATGACTGTGTATTGATGATCTTTCCTTGAATAATTGCAAAAACAGAAAATTCAAAACAATCTAAATCATATTATACAAGTGAGTCTCACGTGGCTTTTCCTTCCCTGATGAAGACACACGACAATGTGAACTGTATAGAAGCTCGGACAATCTTCTTTGTAGCCGGTTTTAGTCTAAGTTTCATCGTGTGCTGAGTAGGGACTTGAGAGGCAAAGTCCTTCATGTTGATAGGACCTGATGCTAGAATCTTCCTCCTGCCATTGCGAGCTTGCTGAAAATCATCAAGGACACTGGGTTAGAAAAGAGGTATCTATGTTGCTTGTCATGACACAATCAAAAATCCAATGGTGAAAATTTTCAAATATTTATGAAGTGTGTCAATTAATAGTAGTTCATGAATATTCAAATAAACATACATGATGCATTGTTGCAAGTGATATCATCATTTTCAGGACCTCAGATTACAAAAGTGACTCTAATATTACATATTAAAGTAATCAAAAGTACATAGAGTATTACATGTATCTTTTTTGGTTGATGGAGTTGTCCACTTGAAGTTTCTCTCAAAAATAAAACCCAAAAAATTTTCACCTATCGAATTTCTTTTTAACCCTTTCTTAAGCATTTGCTTTTCAAATACAATATGCAATTGAAATTTCTCTTTGTTCACATCTGGTCTGTATGATATTAGAAAGACCTCAACAATTGAACCTATCAAAATGTTAAATACAAATGTACAAATTTCAGTGAAGGTACACTGCATGTAACAGAGTGTCTAGTACTAATCAGACATTCAGACTGAGATTCAACACTTTCTTACATCTTCTACAACAAATGTCCATTCTTTGTCCTCAAAGTCGACATGTTTGTTGTCCCTGAACAGAGTAACCTGTATCTCGATGTTCTCTGGTACTGTCCATGTTACCAGGCCCCGGTACGGATTCCTTATAGTAGGTTCCCATGTGTGAAGCTGTAAATGACACAGAGATTTAAAATAATGTCATTTAATAAGTGGGATCAGGAACCATATGGCTTCTTCAGAATGCTTAAATTGGAACAAAACTAAACTCAAAATTGATTTGCACTTTCAGTGTAATATTTATACGAATGGCAAAACAAAAGTCTGGGAAATTGACATACAGACAAATATTAGTCACCTTCTGCTTTGCCAGTCCAGGGACTGAATAGAGATACCAGTACATATGTATAAAATGCTATGGAAATGACTTAAACAAGTTTACAAAATGTATATATGTATCTGACATGGATTCAATAGCTACTCACTCACTCTAGGACTCAGTCCATATTAGAGACTATCACTATTGACATTACATAAGTGTATGTGACAGGTTTTTATCTTTTTTTATTATAAGATTTAGAGGAAATAAATGAGGAAGCAAAATACTAAAATTGTGCATAATTTGTCATTTTCTTTATCAACATATCTACCCCTTGTAGTTATGACATATAACCAAAGTTGAAGATCTGTCAACTTAACCGACAATGCTGATGCTAGGGCTATGCCATTAGCTCCCCAGACATTTGTCACAGCTCTCTTAAAGCAAAATCCTTTTATCACTGGTGACTATCACACAAAGGTTTGATGAACATCAAAAGTAACCTGTATCTTCCTTAGAGGGTCCAAAAGGTTTTCAGTCATATGGTGTTCTACTTGTATTTACAACATGTGTTTATATACCTGTGTAGGTTCTATTTACAACATGTGTTTAGATACCTGTGTAGACTTCCTTCTACTCCTGCGTGTCCATACGATACACAGTTTGTTAGGCTGCCATTTTTTGGTACACTCAACCTCTAGTTCTTGATAGGAGGCTGTAAACTGGAACTTGGAGGCATCCTTGCCCACTCTCTGTAATCTTTTCCACACACTCATTGTTCACGCAGTGTGTCACTCACATATCAGCATTATGATCACATTGTAATCACTGCTACCTGTAAGATCACATAATCCTTAGTTAATTTCATGAACTTATTTAGTCAACTATTCTTTCAAATGTTAAACATACATGTACACGGACATTTCCATCTATAGCTAACACGAGAATTTAGGAAGTAGTTTTTGTATTTAATTTCCCAAACCTATCAACTTCCTGCCTAGGAAATCACATGATGTTCACCTTTATGATTACAATACACATGATGTTATATAGGAAATAATTAAGGTGAAACAATGTAAACGTCTTCAAATTGAATAGCATCATTTAAGAACAGATAAATTGGCAACGTGGACCAGACATGCACGTTTCGGGTACTTAACCCTCATCAGTGATCCTAAATCTAAACAATGTAATATGCCAAAAAAGTATGAAAGTTACTATGTCGAAATACCTCATAAAAGATTCCAATCTTAATACATAATTGTATAATATATGTCATATACACGAAAGGTAATAATATTATAATACTGCAATCTACTATATGAGAAGAGGAAGTTTGTAATCCAAGTACATACTACTTACAATATAACAATTATATTACCAATAGACTGCACCCTATACAAGCACATACACTTAAAGTTTGTTTTTCACATTTCACTCTTGAAAATCATTTACTTCCTACATGATGGAGATAAAGGTATTACAATATACCGTGTCTGGTACAGTTACACATGACCATTTGATTTTCAAACAAGAAATTGATATAACAAGACTGAAAAGCTAAATCTTGTCAGACAAAATAAAGACAAAATGATGGATGCTACTTCAACAAAGCAATCTTGATACTTGAAGTTTTTTTTCCGAGTGTCTTTTACCTTTTCAGTAATAATCATGAATGGCCTTTGTCTATTAGGTTAATGTTCACATTAATAACGTTGACCTTGAACCCTAATACATGTGTGACCTGGAAGATCTTTGTCTGAAAGCCAACATGATCATGTAAACAGATTGTGAAGTCTGATCAATTCTGCTAAAATGGGAAGGCACTGTAAGTACTTTTATCATTTTGACCTTTCAGCCTACATGTGCTTCAAAATCATCTGGAGAAAACTTTCAGCAATAAAGTTTTTCTGACACAGAGTTAATATAATTTGTGTACAAAATTTACAAATGTGCTCATTTTGTATAGAAATCAATACAAAACAGACAAGTTTTTATTAGAAACATAAGGTAATCAAAGATTACATAGCTTGCCTATACGGGTTTTTGTCAGAAACCAAGTTAAAGTTTTTGAAAAGTAGGTCAAAGTCCAAGGTCAAGGTCACTAGGTCAAATGTCATGGTCTCAAATGAAAGGTCTCGTCACAAGGTATCTTCATGTGAAATATCAAAGCCCTACCCCTTATAGTTCAAGAGATATAGCCCAGGTTAAAGTTTTGTCTACGGACAATGACAACGACGACAACAACAACGCCGAGGGTATGGCATTAGCTCTCTGGACTTTTTGTCCCGGCGAGCTAAAAAAAGGAATCTTACTTTAAAAGTGCATATTCTGCTTCAAAATCTGGAGAAAATTTTGATAAAAAGTTCAATCAGAGTTATTTGCTCACAAATGTGCCCATTTTGTTTAGAAATCAACTTAAAAGTTTTTTTTTAAAAATTGTTCCCTAACAACAACACTGATATTTTAGATCAAGTTCCATATAACACATTTTCTGTGAAAGCAGGGTTTTGTTTCTCAGAGGGGAACAATAATCAATTTTCAATGATGTGGTTGGGTTCGCTCTGATATCCTGGAAATATTTGAGAATAACAAAGAAATGGTTATTGATACTTTATTCGCTTTCAGCAAATGAAAAATTTCTTTAATGATGCTGTATATGTACTTATTTCAGTGCAACCAAATTTTAGCGCAAACAGGGTAAAATAGGACAAATTGACATATTAACATAATCATGAATTAGAGCACCTGACTTATTTTCAACATTAATCTATAAAAGTTCAATAATTTAGCGTAGTCTTGAATTAGCTCAGTCTTTATAGCGCTAAATCTGCTAAAATATGAATCCTACTAAAATAAGTACACATACAGTAGTTTCCAATCATTCAATCTCTGAATGGTCTTAAAACATCTTTTAAATATAATCTTTAAAATTTCTTAAAATAAAGCCTAAACCAGTAAAGGAAGTATGGCTGGATTACAAAGTGTCAGTTTTAGTTGATCAAAACTAAATTCATAATACTACGCAATAGATTTGCTGAAATGAAAGTAGAGAACCTCAGCTCATCACATGTAAGTAAGTTTGTGGAAAATAAACAATGTTTGCCGGAGAAATTGCCAATTTGTTATGAGAACATGACACTGAAATGCAGAGGAGTTGATTTCAATTCAGCATATTTCAAAATTGCATCATTATACTGGATAAAACTGTCAAAAAGGAATGTGATCTATTAAAATCATGTAAATACCGGTATTTGTGTCATTGGCTGACAATGCTGCGCTTTTTTATTTTTTCAGACGAATTTTACAAAAGTAATAAAACTGAACCATAAATCTCAACTAAGAGGGATATTTTCGTCTCGCTAATGTGACAAGTGCAACCCTCAACTCGCAAATCAGGGGTGGTGCTCAGCCTGAGTCACAGGCACATGTAGAAAAAGCGTCAACATCCTGTATGATATCCCTTTACAGGTCACAAGAGAATATATGTATAGAAATACAAGGCTTCCGACGAATTTTCAGATAGAAGTAGCATCTGCAATTTTTGCATTTGACATGTTTGAAGGGCAAAATAGGGTATGACCATAAAGAATGATTTGTATACTTCTAGAAACATCAATAATTCACCCAAAAAGATCTCATCACATAGCCTAATCGCCTACCAAAGTCGGACTGTTTTCTACTTTCTGTCTCCATTGCCAGATTGGACAAACACTGATTCATTCAGAGGCTTTACTCTGCTTACTGTAAGCAGAGTAAAACACCTGGATGATTCAGACTAGCTAATCTGGCAATGGAGGTTCAAGACAGAAAGTAGAGAACAGTCCAATTTTGGTAGACGATTAGGCTGTGTTATGAGATCTTTTTGGGTGAATTATTGATGTTTTTAGCACAGGCCGAAAGATCGCCTGGCAATTTTTCGTATGTGCCTCTAAAAAAATCAAGGCTAATAACACTGGTTTTACACTCTTGTCGAAAAAAATCTTGGAAAAATAAAAATTCTCAAGGTGTGATTACTATTATTACTTTAATGAACAGATAAAAGATTAAACTAGGTACTGACCAAGTTTCGTTGACCAAGACCACAGAATAATGGAGAAACTTCAAAATGAAAACGGAATTCCACAATTTATTTCTACTCGACTATAGCTGGTCCACTCTCTAAGGCTGAAGATAAAATAGAATGACTTCGCCTAGAATGCTACCGTCAACTGCAATGCATATTAGATTCTTATATCAACAAAACATAGTTGTTTTTTACTCTAATTCAGTTGATGTTACTCCCTATTACCAGGTAATCAAAATGTTCACCCGTCATCACTTTTTCAATGAAAGCAGAAATTTATATCTCCAGTCATAGAGAGTGGACCAGCTAATGTTGAGTAAAAATAAATTGCTAGATTCAGTTTTCATTTTAGAGTTTCTCCCTTATTCCGAGGCCCAGGTCTGCCAAACTTGGTCAGTATCTAGCTTAACCTTTTGTCCATCAATTTAGTAATACAAATTCAAATTCAAATTATTTATTGGCATATAACACATTTATACAAATGGCTACATGTAGTAGTAATCATACCTTGTGACTTTCTATTTTTCCAAGAATTTTTCAGACAAGAGTGTAAAACCAGTGTTATTAGCCTTGAGTTTTTAGTAGTGCATACGCATACCCGGACGATCTTTCCACCTATGGTTTTTAGGAAGTATACAAATCAATCTTTATGGTCATACCCGTTTTGCCCTTCAAATGCAAGAAAAATGCAGAAATGCTACTTCTAGCTGAAAATTCGTCAAAAGCCTTCTATCTATAGACTATAGATACCAGTATTCTCTCATGACCATACAGGATATTGACGCTCTTTCTACATGTGCCTGTGGCCCGAGTAATCCGACACTTCGTAAACACCAGTATATCTAGCCCAAAGAAAAATTCTACTAGCTCTTTGTTCATTTTTCTTAAGAATTTTTTCTAATAGCCCGGCAAAATTTGTAGCAGCTTCGTTTGTCGAGTTGGTGAGTTTTCGTTCAGAATGATGCTAAACGCGAATTTCCTCTGACAGAAAAATAGGAAACTCAGTATACATGATCTCAATCGACTTACGGAATACAAAACTAAATTGAGGCACCTTTAAAATCAAGCTAATTCCTTATTCAAGGACGATCGATAAATAAAAATCAGCAAAATATCACTACTCTCTCTTTTCCTTCCTTTGCTTGGCAGACATTGTTTATCACGTGACAGGAAGCTGCAGACGATTTTTTTTTTTTTTTTTTTTTTTTTTTTTTTTTTTAGTTTTAGTTTTTCACTGTTTCAATTTTTTCACTTTTAAAATACTGTATCTCAGAGAAATATAGTTGTCTTTCAGGGACACTGAACAAAAGCAACATTCAACAAACTCAAAACCTGAATTTAAAAAATTGAGGTCATATAGCCACCGAAAAGCACCACATATCATCATGTGACAGGCGGAATGGAAAATGTGGCCGGTCCGGGAATCGAACCCGAGACCTTCTGCTTACAGGGCAGACGCTCTTACCGACTGAGCTAATCGGGCACGATTCCTGAACCGTCACACTCCACCCCGCCAAATTTTGAGGTTTCCCAAAGTTGCTAATCGGAAACCTCACAAAGAAAGACAAATAAATCCCTGGTTCTTCCCCATAGTTGCCTTAAACCACGAGCAACTCATGAGGTTCACTCTCACGGCACCAAATACTGTGACAGGCGGAATGGAAAACGTGGCCGGTCCGGGAATCGAACCCGAGACCCTCTGCTTACAGGGCAGACGCTCTTACCGACTGAGCTAATCGGGCACGATTCCTGAAACGTCACAATCAGAAAGAAAACAATGATTTTCTTTTCCGACAAAAAGCCTCGTCACGGTACAAGTAAATGGTAAACAACACTCGAATTTGCGTTCCTTGTCAAAAGATATCATTTAGCTATCTAAATATTTCAGTATCAATATCCTCATAAAATATCCAACCAGTAATATGAAGCATTCTAGGCATTGCCTAACTAGGATAGTTCTATTTAGACTTAGGTTACACCAGTGTGACGTAGTAAGTCTATGACGCACCTTGCCACACCAGACGAAATTCAAGGACGTCTGAAGAAAGATACTATAGGTATGTGTTGATTATATGATCCGTTCTAGGAGATATCATTATCAGTGGATTGAATTTGTCAAAATTTAGGATGAAGATTTGATCTACTCATGTCATTGATCTATATATCAGACATTTTATCGGACACTTTTGTAAAAGCTAATACTTGTGGCCCTTTAACTCAGTAAATTTCATGAAAGTGCAAGTCAAGTTTGAACGAACAATGATTGATGCCGGTAGGGGACTTATATCGCTCGGCGATCAGAATTTTATTGAAAATTGTTTCTGAATCATATATGGTTGTGTATCAACCCGAAACGTGCCAGTAATGTTTCCCATCTGTCGAGACCATATATTAGTATACAATTCGTGTACATTGTAAATCTGCATATTCATACTTACATTCAAATTTTGCGACTCGGCACTTTGATGCATTTTAAGCTTA
Source organism: Pinctada fucata (assembly GCA_028142955.1). Taxonomy (NCBI): domain Eukaryota; kingdom Metazoa; phylum Mollusca; class Bivalvia; order Pterioida; family Pteriidae; genus Pinctada; species Pinctada fucata. The sequence goes on from AP027107.1 coordinate 57,745,260, forward strand.
TTGCACGATTTAAAAGAAAATTATATTACATGTACATGTAATATGCACAGAATGTGACATGTGCTTTACGTAAATCATATGGACCATCATGATTTTGGCCACAGATATGGTCCATTAGGGTCCATTGGGGTTTAGACATTAATTGCAAACAAATAAAATGAGAAATACAAAAGAAATACATGTAGACAAAACATATTCAGTCGGCTTTCAAAGAAATGGGATTGTTTTATATCATACTTGAATATCAATCTTCTGTAGTTTAAATGTCGAAGCATCCGGGATTTATTTTTTTTTAACTGAAAGGTAGGTTGGTTTTCTGAAAAACTCCTGACGCTTAACGCTGTTCAAAATTTGGAGCAGAAAGAAACCTTAACTACATTTGTACTACAATATACGGAAATTAAATATGTTATCAATCATATACATAATATAATGTTCTGCAATTTGAATAGGAAAAATCTAAATGAATTCAATGGATTCATCAATAAATTTATGTTAAATGTAGAGCGTCAAAGGATGATCTTAAATACTAGTACTTTTCAAGAATCATACTGATACTGCATTGATAATATATATATTTCATACCATTCAAAGTATGAATTATTATAGTTACTCAATCAACTAAGAATTGTTTTTGTGCTTGACTCTCATTCACTGATTCTACATAACAAATTCGAAAACATTCCTTTTGCACTGTGAAGCAGTTAAACTCGTCCGCGTGACTGGGTGTTATAAGTGTAATAATTACTTCTTTCCAGCTCTGTCGCCTGTTTTGTTTTGGTCCTTTATGAATTTGACACCATATTATTTTGCCCTGTCGGAAACTTGTCATTTCATCCAAAAATATCATCGAAATAAGAGGAGGTCAGCATCTTAGTACCTTCCTCAGGGGCGGATCCCGAACCCCAATTGCCGGGGGGGGGGGGGGAACATACAATTTTTATGGAAATCACTTGCGAGGCCCGAAGGGCCAAGTAGGAGAGGGTATGGGAGGGGGTTTCCCACTCCCATTGGTGGGGTTCGGGGGGGCCTCCCCCGAGAAAATTTTGAAAAAAATGAAGGAATTTGGTGGCATCTGAAGCGTATTTGAACTGAATTTAGAAGGGTTTTGGCGCGCATGATTCAGTCAGTGTCAGTAACAATAATTATTATTTACATAGAATATATTTGAAAATTTTCGAAATTTTCTGATGCTGTACTGTTCTTGCACGGCATGCAGAAGTCAACATGTTCAGGATTCCCCGAGAAAATTTTGAAAAAAATGAAGCAATTTAATTGGTGGCATCTGAAGCGTATTTGAACTGAATTTAGAAGGGATTTGGCGCGCATGATTCAGTCAGTGTGAGTAACAATAATTATTATCTATATAGAATATATTTGGAAATTTTCGAAATTTTCTTATGCTGTACTGTTCTTGCACGGCATGCAGAAGTCAACATGTTCAGGATATCCTAAAGAAACGTGCGGATCAGGAAAAGTTTTGAAAGGGCAGAGAGGTCAGCCCATGGGAGGGAGGGAGGGGTGTCCAGCCATAAATTCTCGTAAAACTAGGAAAAATCAGCATTTTATGCAATTTCCAGGCAGGACGTACTTGACCCCCCCTAACCACTCTAGATCCGCGCTTGTTTGTGTAAAGAAAATAAGTAATTACAGGGTTTTTTTCTAGCCCCTGATGTCAGGGGCCTAGGCCGATGAAATTGCGAATTTTGCAACATTTTAACCTAAATTGGTAAATAAATTTCAAACAACAAAAAGATATATTCATGGAAATAATCCCTTATAATATCAATTGTCTATATTTTGAATCCCTCCTAGAGCATGTTTGTTCTACTTTCGTTCTCCTTTCAGTTAATGATACGTAAATTGGAAATGAATTTCTCGTTTTGGAGAAAAGATTGAATTTGGAATTTTTATGCCCCCGGAATCACAGATTCGGGGGCATATAGTTTTTGGCCTGTCCGTCTGTTTGTCTGTCTGTTTGTTTGTTTGTCCGAAAAAAACTTTAACATTGGGCATAACTTTTGAATGGAAGGTGATAGAACTTTCATATTTCACATGTGTATTCCTTGTGACAAGACCTTTCCATTGATATCAAAATTTTTGACCCCGTGACCTTCACCTTGACCTTTGACCTACTTTTCAAAAACTTTAACATTGGGCATAACTTTTGAATGGAAGGTGATAGAATTTTCATATTTCACATGTGTATTCATTGTGACAAGACCTTTCCATTGATATCAAAATTTTTGACCTTGTGACCTTGACCTTGACCTTTGGCCTACTTTTCAAAAACTTTAACATTGGGCTTAACTTTTGAATGGAACGTGATAGAGCTTTCATATTTCACATGTGTGTTCCTTGTGACAAGACCTTTCCATTGATACCAAAATTTTTGACCTCGTGACCTTCACCTTGACCTTTGACCTACTTTTCAAAAACTTTAACATTGGGCATAACTTTTGAATGGAAAGTGATAGAACTTTCATATTTCACATGTGTATTCCTTGTGACAAGACCTTTCCATTGATATCAAAATTTTTGACCTTGTGACCTTGACCTTGACCTTTGACCTACTTTTCAAAAACTTTAACATTGGGCATAACTTTTGAATGGAAGGTGATAGAGCTTTCATATTTCACATGTGTGTTCCTTGTGACAAGACCTTTCCATTGATACCAAAATTTTTGACCTCGTGACCTTGACCTTTGACCTACTTTTCAAAAACATTAACATTGGGCATAACTTTTGAATGGTAAGTGATAGGGCTTTCATATTTCACAAGTGTGTTTCTTGTGACAAGACCTTTCCATTGATACCAAAATTGTTGAACTTGACCTTTCACTGTGACATACTTAACAGAAAATGAAGTTTATACTAACAATGATGCCACCGGGGGCATTTGTGTTTCACAAACACAGGCTTTATTAGGTCTAAAATTGGGGAAAAGTACCTCTTTTTACCGAATTTCGGCCCCATACAGACCCTAAAATATTCCCTTGTAAATGATAAATTTCCTTGACAAACTAGAAATCACGTATGCCCCATTCCCTGCATCGTCCAGATTGAAAGGTTTAATTATTTCTTGGCAGTTCTATCATGATTATATTTTTGATTTACCTGTGGGCTTAACCGAAAATGTAATCATAATTTCGATTCTAAAAATAAAGAAAATCATACATTTTTATCTTTCCAAAATTCTTGGAGGTAGCCGGTTTAAATCTGGCCAAAACAATTTCAATTGTTCATTTTAAAAAGATTGATCACGACCTCAAATTTTGAGTTAAAATAATGTAAGTTTTATAGGAGGTTCTATCGAAGATGGTCAAGAAATATGTCAATCTAATTAAAATCAGATCTACTTCTCTCTTAGTTTAAACAATATTTATTTCTATATACATAACGAGGTAACAATAATATTACAATCATGAAATATAAGGATGGAGATAAAGCTGTAAAGCTTATTTATGACTCGTCTCCTTCATCTTTTGAACTTGCATCATGTTGGTCATTAAACATTAGCAAAACAAGGAAATAGATAGATAGTAGGGTGGAAAAAGAAATAAGAGAGGGTCATTCATTAAAAAGAGTTTCAGTAAAGTGTCATTTGATTTTAAACGATATACAAAAAAACAAAGTATACATATTCAAATATCATATCAAATATGATAGATCAGTCACAATAAATGAGATCAGTTCTAACATGCTAAATCAATTGTTACACACTGTATGAACAAAAGTGAAATTTAATAAACTTTATATACGTCAATCAAATTATGAATCAAAACGTTTACTTTCTAGAATGTATTCTTGTACAGTTTCAAAGATGAGAGTATTTTCATCGTGAGTTAAAGAGGGATCGCCATATAGTAATGTTTTAAAGTCATAAGTCTGCGATAATTGATTAAGGGTTCTAGTACGGATATCGGCAAAATTCGAGCAGTGAAGAAGATGATGACGAGCTGTCTCAATAGTTCCACACGAACAAAAGGGAGAGTCGGAGATTTTTTTTTTTTTTTTTGGAAAAGAATGGAATTTAACGAGCTACAATTCATGCGTAACCTGGAATGTAAGATCTGACCTTTACGAGTACCAGTGTTGAAGTAAGGATGTTGTTTGTTGTCTTTGAAGAGGTATAATTTCAGGTTTGAAACAGAATTGTCTTCACGTACATTCTGAGGAAGATTGTTCCATTTCTTAACTGTATCAGGGGAAAAAAAAGAATTCCTATTCTGGGGTGTTTTGGGGGCTATTTCTGACTAGTTTCATAGATTTATTACGGAAACAGTAGTTTAATGCTTCTAAAAGCATGTCATAAGTGCCCCTTCTTTGGGCACTGCCGGGGGGGGGGGGGGGGCCCACGGGGGCACGTGCACGGCTGAATCCGCCACTGTTCCCTCCAAAGCTATTTTGGACACAGATTTTATTTAACTATGCTACTGAATCCACCCTACAGGAAATTTGGAGACACCGTGCGGCACTCTTTGCTAAGTAGATAGAAAAATTGTTTTAAAAAAATCAAACTAGGGGGCGCCACAGAAATGAATTTTGGCTGTGTCCGAAAATCACTTTTGGCTGGAAGCATCACTGGTGAGGATTTACTTTCAGAAACACGTGTCTGGTACATTATATTCTTCAAGAAGGCTATAAAGAGTTGGGACACTTCCGTATTATTTAAAGTTTACAGTCAAGCGCGGATCCAGAGGGGGGGGGGGGTCCGGACCCCCCCTGGAATTTTCGAAACATTGCTAATTTTTTTGTTATTAATATGAATATTTCATAAGATCAAGTCCCAATTCCCCTTTCGTTGTCATAATATTTGAAAACTGAATATATCATGAATTTGTATTAGAAATCTTTATTTTGATAATATTTTGCCGTCAGTATTTCAAAAATTTTCTTGCTCGCTTCCGCTCGCCAGAATTTATTACATACATGTATACGTTATTTTCAAATGATGCTGCCCTTTCCTATATATATACAACACATATACATTACACCTAGGTCAATAAACAAGGGTACAAAGGAAACGAATAGAAACTGAAAAAGACAGGAATAGTGGATTTTATTCCAATTCTTGGGGAAAAAAATTCGCTGGCTCGCTATCGCTCGCCATTTTTTGTATTTACATATTAGAACTGACAATCAATTTAATCAATTACTATGATGTGAAAATTCAAAAGTTTAAGTTGTTAGCTCGCCATTGCTCTCCAGTCACCTGTTTTATTATTAACTAGAGACAGAACTGACAATCATCAATCAATAACTTTATTTTCTTGCGTTTGCGTTCTTTTTTTTTTTTTTTTTTTTTTTTTTGCTCTTAAAAAAATTCGGACTTTAGGACGTCCCCCCCTGAAAAAAATTTCTGGATCCGCCCATGACAGTAATATGTAATCTTATAGTTTATAGTAATGTGTAATCTATCAGTGCCGAATTTCACAAAAATTCTTACGAAAAATTTCAGGAATTAATAAGAAGTATCAAAAGTTACGAATATTCCCAAAACTTTTCGTAAGTATTTTTGTGAAACAGGCTGCTGGTATATAATCGCATCGATAACCCCCCTTCGGAACTCCAAGAATCACGTGTAGCATAAATTAATATTTTCGGTACGGGCATGGTCCATTTGATATTCAGGGGGGGGGGGGGGGGGGGCTTGGGTTTTTTTGTCGGAGCAAGATTATTTTTTTCGCCCCGGACCAGGGCAAAATTATTTTTTTTCTTGCAAAGTTGGAGCAAGGAATTTTTTTTAAACAAAGTGATACGCATATATTAAGAATGTTTGTGTTTTATTAATAGAAGTTATTTTTATTTTTTACTCAAAACTCTAAAAGATTTATATATTAGTTTATTTTATGCAAGTATTCAATTCAGTTTTAAAAACAGAGAGATAAAAGATTTTTACAATACAGTTCTCAATATTTTATATGAGGTTCATGTATATAACATGTACAAAT